>RYFJ01004021.1:0-58684 GCA_003991445.1 Oryza meyeriana var. granulata
TCTTAGATAAAACTGCCTCAAAGCTTTTAAGGAGTACTATTTTGGTTATACTTCAGGAGAATATTTGTGTAGTTTCTATCTCTGAGCACTTCTGGGTTGTCTTTCTTTTTCTCTTCTTTTCCTACCACAGGACTAGAAGGCCACTTTTTCAACTGTTAGATTAACTGTTGGATTACTTGCATGCTTATCAACATTCAGTTGCCTAATATAGCTTGTCCTAGATGCCATGCCCCCAGTTGGGTAAGTAACTTTTGTGGCTGAGAATGAGGACGCCATTCGCCATGAGGCCACTTTGTGAAAGGTCTCATAATTGCTTCTAATTCGTCATTAAATGACTACTGGAATTGAAAGTGACTAACAAGGATGTTATTGCCTCTTGTTCAAATGATGACTGTGTTTAAAGCATTGTTTGTGTGCATGTAACACAAGCAAAATTATCTGAAAGTTGCATTGCTTCAATGTTTGATAAGTAGTCTAGTATTCCCTACATGGGAAATATGTTTTGCAGTGCATGCTTTTTAACATAATGTCAAACAGATTTTAGTAGTAGATAGCTTTAAGGAATTAGGTGGCATAATTGCAGTACCAAGAATCCTTGTTAATACCTTCGAGCATTAGAAATGGCTGCTGTATTTTCTAAGATTTAAGCTGTTGCCATAGAGTTCACATACTTCAAAAGAACACTTAGTTTTTCAGGTTGTGCTAACTCCCACACATTTGGCCATAGTTTATGGAATATGCTGTAGTGGAGCGTGTAGCTATTCGAAAGGATTTGCAGTGCCTGGGAGATTAGAGTCGAGGATGAGGTAGAGAATATTTACTACAAGTCATGATACTTAAAGATTATAAGACGATTCAATTTTGTTGATCATGGTTGATTTCAGCCACCAATGCGACAGGCCATTCTTCTCAGCACAGCAGTTGCATTTCAGGAGTTAGCTATTGTCATTTCCATGGTACACAATAATCTGAAAATCAAGTTGCTTGTTTAGAATCAACTCAAATGCTGTACATCTACATAATGATATCTTGTCTTATCGTTTCAGCAAATATGTCATAGAGATTTTGAAACTAGAAAATACTCTCTTGGATGGGAGCATAGCGCCTCGGGCTCAAGATATGTGCGATTTTGGTTACTCCAAGTGTAACCAGAAGCAGCTTATGGCTTTAACAATCATTGAACTTGGCAAACTAAACTTTTATACTTAACTCATTACTCTTGAACAAACTTTTCTCTGCAGTCCTCTGTGTTGCACTCTCATCTACTGTTGGTACTCCAGATTATATTGCTCCGAGGGTCCTTGCTAGAAAAGAATATGATGGAAAGTAGTTTCTGATTTGCTATTTCTCGTTTTTAACGGGCTGAGTTCCAAATCTCACCATATACAATTTAGGTTGCTGACGTCTGGTCATGTGGAGTAACTCTATATGTGATGCTTGTCGTGCATACCCTTTTGAGGACCCTGACGAACCAAGAACTTCCGCAAGACAATTACTGTGAGTCACTCAACAACCATTTATGCCAATGAGATCCCTCATTTCATGCTGTTGACCTCAGCTCATGCTGCATCCTTGATGTGTGGGAATAAAAGTTATTGAGATCCTTGCAGCGGATACTAAGCGTACAATACACGGTTCCTGATTATGTTCGAGTTCGATGGAATGCAGACCATCTGCTTTCCCGGATTTTCGTGGCAAACCCGGAGCAAGTAATTCCTTTCTCAAACCAATTGTTTCCTCTAGTACAAAACATTACATTTTGCTCTTGTCCGTCATCAGTCGTTTCTTGCAGCGAATCACCATCCCTGAGATCAAGAATCACCCATGGTTCCTCAAGAACCTGCCCATCGAGATGACTGACGAGTACCAGATGAGCCTGCAGCATGAACGACATCAACACCCCATCACAGAGCCTGGAGGAGATCATGGCCATCATACAGGAGGCGCGGAAGCCGGGCGACGGCTCCAAATTCTCCGGGCAGGTCCCTGCCCTAGGGAGCATGGAGCTCCGACGACATTGACACCGATGACATTGACGTCGAGGACAGCGGTGACTTCGTGTGCGCGTGTGACGAGGCTGTGAACTTACTGTCTTCTTGCAGTGTACTGCTCCTTTTGTTTGTGGCTGTTTCATTTCAGAGCTCCATTTCCTTCTTGTATCACAGTGTTTGTAACTGAGTAGTGGCCACTGTGGATAATCAGAAATTCAGAAATCTTTATATGCCATGGGCAGTTTCATGAGTCTCTCATATGCATTCTCAATTTCTCATGTTTTTGTTATCCTGGCTTTCAGCCAAATTTAGTAATTTCCCTATTCATTGCAAGTACTGCTTATTAATTAACGAAGTGTCCATTTTTTTTATCGTTACTGAATTCTTCACCAGAAAAACTTATATATAAACAAGGTGCATAGCAAACAGAGATGCAAACTGTTTGTGAGAAGATGAAAATATCGGTGGCATAAAAGATATAGTTCTTCTTGGTGAACAAAACAAAATCTTCTCTACAGAAAAGGCAGGAAATATACTAAAATGGATTCTCAGAATGTATTACCCATTATCTGGCCCAGAAAATTATCCTTCTTTTTGTTGGAGCGAAGAAAATGATCCTTCTGAGACCTTTGGGAGCTCACAATCTCCGGATCATCTAGGCCTCGTTTGCATGGGCCTTAGCACCTGGATGGGCTTTCATTTAGGTCCATTCAAACGAGGCCCTCAAAGTAGGGCCCAACGTGTCAGTGACCAAGAAGTTGGGCCCATTAAACTCAGCGAATGGCAGCCCATTTTCTCCTTACGGCCTGGCAGTCTGATCCAACGGTGGAAACAACACGTGGACGGTCCAGATCGAGCCTCGCCCCCGCAGGCAGACCCCAACCCATCTCTCCGCCTACCCTATATAAGCCCCACCCATCTCCTCACGACGCTCTCTCGCTCAAAAACCCTAGCCCTCGCGCCGCCGCCGCCGCCCTCTCCTTCCCCAGCGCACGAGCTGCTCGCCGACCGCGAGCTCGCGCTGCAACGCAACCATGAAGGTAAGATGCTCCCCGTCGCCGTGCCCGCTCGCCCGGACGAGCAAGGTTTTGACGGCTAGGTTGGATTCGTGGCGTTTTGGTGTCTGATTCGTGTGGTTTCTGCCTTGGTTTCAGTTCAACATCGCGAACCCGACCACCGGGTGCCAGAAGAAGCTCGAGATTGATGACGACCAGAAGCTGTGAGTACTCTCGCTGCCCCCATTTGATTCGTTCCCCTCAGATCAGAGAAAGTGGCATCCGGCCTTTTGTGTGCTGCAGTGGCGAGCGGAACCAGCGCTAGAACCTGTTTGTGGATTTGCTCCGTAGTTTACATAACAAATCGCATTTTATTTTTGTGATTGAACTCATGATGATGTGCTTAGGTCTATTATGTTGTTGCCCCTCGCATGTATATATTCTCCATTTGTGTGTTGCATTTTATTTTTGTGGTTGGACTCATGTTGATGTGCTTAGGTCTATTATGTTGTTGCCCCTCGCATGCATATATTCTCCATGCGTGTGTGGTTTTCTGCTAGTGTTTGTAGTAGACTGGATTTTATGTTTCTGAACTGACTAACTGTGGAGCGGAATGTGTTGTAGTGGGCAACTGGACTTAGTTCTGATAGAGTAGGGTGTGTTTGACATTATTTTTCATTATGCAGTCCTCTTTGCTCATATTCATGTTGTATTTGCGAGAGGTATCCTATTAGGTTATTTGGAATTACTCTACTTACAAGCTGCAACTACTAATCAATGGATATACTGTACCACTTTTCACTTAGAGCATGGACTGGCTCAGCTAGATCGCATTTTTAGTAAGCTTGTTTTGGTATTCTTATTGAAGAATTAGTGGCGAATAGATTCATCAGTACTCGCAAGCCTATAGTACATCAGTGCATGTTGGGGGCATAAATAAACTGATTTATATGCTGCATTTATAATCATTCATCGAGGGAAGTTTTTAGTTTAACTTCCAAAACTAAAATTTGTAGCAGTGACTTGGTTGCACGACCTGTAAACATTGTGGGTGCCTTTCCATGTCTATGTAGTTAGCTGAAACAATAGTTTGTGCTATGTGAAGTTAGATATCTAATACCTTTGTATCAACTGCAGTCGTGCATTTTTTGACAAGAGGATCTCTCAGGAGTCAGTGGTGATGCTCTGGGCGAGGGGTAATATCCTGAAGCCTCTATGATATTTCCATATCCCTAATCTTTACTCTGAGATATCTACATTTCTCCCTTTTCTTGCAGGAATTCAAAGGCTATGTCTTCAAGATCATGGGGGGTTGTGATAAGCAGGGTTTCCCCATGAAGCAAGGAGTGCTCACTGCTGGACGTGTCCGCCTTCTTCTTCACAGGGGTAAAAGTCACTTTATTTCTATAATTGTCTTTCCCCTTGCTCTGAGAATATTACTTTACTTTTATGGCAGGCACACCTTGCTTCCGTGGGTATGGCAGGCGTGACGGTGAGCGCAGGAGGAAGTCTGTCCGTGGTTGCATTGTCAGCCAGGACCTATCTGTTATTAACTTGGTGATTGTTAAGAAGGGTGAGAGTGATCTGCCTGGTCTGACTGACACTGAGAAGCCCAGGATGAGGGGACCCAAGAGGGCCTCCAAGATCAGGAAGCTCTTCAACCTTTCCAAGGATGATGATGTCCGCAAATATGTCAACACCTACCGCAGGACATTCACTACCAAGAATGGTGAGGATTCCCACATTATTTTGGAAGCTAGCTTAGATCAATCATTTATTTCTAGTGGGCATCCTGCTCTTGATCTCCATTGGTCACAGTACTGTTTTAATTTTCTTGTTGATAAAGGATTATTCACGGTATAGTCTGCATGTCTGTCATAGTCTACCTGTCAAAAAAATCGTATTTAGCTTTCTTCTTCTTACCTACCTGTGTTGTGTTGCAGGCAAGAAGGTGAGCAAGGCTCCGAAGATCCAGCGTCTTGTGACCCCCCTGACCCTCCAGAGGAAGCGCGCCAGAATTGCTGACAAGAAGAAGAGGATCGCCAAGAAGAAGTCTGAGGCGGCAGAGTACCAAAAGCTTCTTGCCCAGAGGCTCAAGGAGCAGAGGGAGCGCCGGAGCGAGAGCTTGGCAAAGAGGAGGTCCAAGCTTTCTTCTGCTGCCAAGGCTGCTGCTGCCACCACCGCCTAAGTTTGTTTTTAGAGGTTGATCCTGAGTTATTGCCCAAGAACCTGGATGAACCCACCCCTGCTTCTTTCAGATTTCTAAGTGCAATTTTGCATGAACATGCTGCCTTGTTTCCTTGTTTGGAATTCTTTTTGAGTACCGGAGGCCGGAGAATTAATTACTATGTTAGTATGTTGGTTGATGTTTTGAAAGTAGCGTTGTTAGTCTGTTGCTGTGTTGATGTTTGGACGCAATCGCTGGATTTGTTAACATGATAGAGGATGTTTACTCTGCTTGCGTGGGTTTTGAGCTGCTGGCTTGCAGACTTAGGTATAAAACTCAGCCCCGACCTGTGTAGGCACGTTGGAGACGATTTCCTGATTGATTTGAGTAAAATTTTGCATTACCAAATGAGGAGAGCAACAAACCAAACAAACTCCTCTTACGCTATGAACCAGCTGGATGCATTCCAGTTAAATACATCTGGAGGATGCGACGCGCTAAGCCCCGTTCTTTCAGTCATGTTAATAATTTTCTATAATAAAATAATAAATAAACAGTTGAGTTGGAAAGTTTCAACTTTGAGCTGATGGTTTTTAAATTTGAGGAGAGTTTTTAAAATTTTCATTACAAAGTTTTAAAATTTGAGTTGAAAGTTTCAAATTTTAAATTCTATATTTCAGTTGAAAATTTTAAATTTTCAGTAAGTTTACTCAATTTTTTAAATTTGAGTTGAACATTTCTGTTGAATCAGTCGCTAGTACAAATTTTTGCTCAAATTTCAAAAGTTCTACCAAAATTTGCTAAAAAGAGAGGAGAGAAAAATTGGCCCAGCTCATATGGCCTAGTAACTTATTATCTGCCCCAACAACTTATTGGATAAAACACGTCCGTACACGCTCCCAGAGCGAAAAATCGTAGAGCGAAAAATCGTAGTGTTGGAAAACCACGTCGCGCTGAATCGGAAAACCACGCCAAGCTGTTATCGGACTCGAAAGTGCTTGCCAAAGACACGTGTGTGCAGATTTTCAGTGCAAAGTTTTAAATTTTGAGTTGAAAGTTTCAAAAATTAAATTAGAAGTTTCCAAATTTAAATTGGAAGTTTCAAAGTTTGAGTTAAAAGTTTTAAGTTTTCAGTAGAGGTTTACTCAATTTTTTTTTAATTTGTGTTGAAACTTTCCGTTGAATCAATCTCTATTACAAAATTTTGCTTAAATTTTAAAAGTACGACCAAAACTTGCTAAAAAAGAGAAGAGAAATAATTGGCCCATTTCGTACAGGCTAATAACTCCATAACTTATTGGATAAAACATGTCCGTACATGCTTCATGAGCGAAAAATCATAGTGTGATGCTGTCAGACTAGAATGCTCATCCAAGACACGTACGTGCAGATTATCTTCTCGATGTAAAAGTATGTTTGGTTTATTGTCATAATAAAATTTAGTAAGCTAAAATTTGGTAAAAAATTAGTAATGCTAAAATTTGGTAAAAATTTAGGAGGATCAAAAGTAGCATCTGCACTTCGTTCTGTCCATCTCTCTGGTCCAGAGCTTAGAGATAGTTTGTAGGTGAGAGATGAGCAAAAGCCATTAGCGTACAACAACAACAACAAAGTCATTAGCGTATAATTAATTAAATATTAATTATTTTAAATTTAAAAAGTAAATTAATATAATTTTTTAAAACAACTTTTATATAGAAATTTTTAAAAAACATACTATTTAGTAATTCAAAAAGCATGCTTATAGAAATGAGCAATTTTTTCTCAACCAGTTCTCCCAAACGGCCTGGCACGTTACAATCCCTACAAAAACAGAAGCTCTTCGGCGCATCAATTCATTGTATCTACGAGTGCAAAAGTAAGCAAGCAAACCCATCTAGCTTTATTTTTCTCCTGTCTCCAAGGCCAAAGCGCACCAGCTGAGGACCCCTCAAAACATTCAGAACACGGAACAAAAAACTTAGTACAACACGGCGAGTATATATGCTACCATCCTCGACATATATGCTACCATCCTCGACAACTGCCTATAGTGCCAAGAACACCCAACAGCCTCCATACAAACATTGACAGAACACATGCAGATATCACCGCCGGCAAGTTGAAACTATTCTACCCCCTCCTCCCAGTTTCTTTTCCCTTCCCCCGTTTCATCAGTTTAGAAAGCCAACGGGGGCAGTGGCAGGTTGTTGTTGAGCCCCGACCGCATCCTCCTCCGCCTCAGTCTCTCGGCGATGATGAAGGCGAGCTCCAGGGATTGCGATGCGTTCAGCCTTGGGTCGCAGTGGGTATGGTAGCGGTCACTCAGGTCGTCGAAGGTGACGGTCCGGGATCCACCAATGCATTCGGTCACATTCTGCCCAGTCATTTCCAGGTGGATACCTCCTGGGTGGCTTCCTTCTTGATCATGGACATCAAAGAAGGCGCGTACTTCAGCCTGTGAAATACAGTAATATACATGTTTATTAGCCCAGTAGTCTAAAATGATGTAAACCTCGCTAGTTTAACAAAGGTTAAAGTTTCATTCCAGCAGATGTATATTTTTCCTCTCATACCAAAGAAGCACCTACTATTTTGCCCTTCTATATGACATATGCCCAAAAGTATCACATCCTCACTGACAAACACATACTAATGCACTAGATGGGAACTTTGAGATATGAGAGATCACTCCAAGTTTCAGTTCTGTTAAATAACTGTGCAGACAAAGTTGGGAATGAATGGGAATCGTTCCTTATGTGAGATTGATCACTGTTTATGGAGGCTGAAATGCTGCATCATACGAGGAAAGCATACTAATGCTGTAGCAGAAAAATACTAACCAGAATGGAATCGAACGGACGAGTCTTCAGACCACACGGAGCCTTGATGGTGTTCCCATGCATGGGATCAGTAATCCATGTGACAATCTGTCCAGAGCTGCGGACAGCACGGATAAGATGAGGCAACTTCACCCTCATGTTCTCTGCCCCCATTCTTGTAATTATGGTTATCCTTCCAGGCTTGTTCGAAGGGTTCAAAATCTCAATCAGCTTCACCAAGTCACTGGGGTTCATTTTGTCACTCACCTGCATTACACAAGGTCAACATCAGTTTCAAATGTCAGCATCCAGAAGGCACTGAAAACTGTAAATAAATTCAATGCTGACCTTTATGCCAAGAGGGTTGGAAACACCACGGAGAAATTCAACATGAGCTCCATCGAGCTGGCGAGTGCGCTCACCAACCCATAGCATGTGGGCTGAGCAGTCGTAGAAAAGGCCACTGGTGGAATCCTCCCGTGTAAGAGCCTGCTCATATGGTAAGAGAAGGCATTCGTGGGAGGTCCAGAAATCAGTTGTCGTCATTATCGGATGGTCGACTGTTAGCCCTGCTGCGGTCATGAAGCCAAGTGCTTCACCCACCCTGTGTGCCAATTCCCGTACCTATATACACCATAACATAGAAACTACCATTGGATAACCTCTCGATTCAGTCGTTACAAACAGACTTTATTGTATAGTAAACCGTTACATATATAACGACAAATTGATAATATACCAATAGCATTTATGCAGTATACCAATGAGTTGCTCTTATTTGCAATTTGCAAATGCCACCAACAAAATGCCATTTTAATGTCTTGTTATGATGGTGATTTTGAAGTTTGTCAGACTACCATCTTTCACAGAAAAAGTCAAAAGGACATTTGCAACAATAAATTATTTATAATATCAATTGGACACATGTCTGAAGAATATATAAATACGCCAACACTGCTTAAATGAAAAATATAAATCCAAATGAAGGTTACAGATCCTAAATTAGAGCACAACCGACAATAAATTTCATGGACGGGTAGCTTAATTAATTATGTATTCTGAAATGGGTACACGTAGGAAGACAGACAATTCCATGGTATTCCATATCATACAAACAACTAAAATGAGCAACTTCCTGACAAATTATTCGGAAAGTTGGTTGCAAAGAAGGACAACGATGTCCCATAAGCAGTTTCCTCGAAAGGAAGGGTCAGAAAGTGAAAGCTTCTAATAGGACAACTCGCCAACTACTGATTGATGGAATCAGAACTACCACGTGATTTATTTAACATTGACGAGCCACGACCACCTAAAATGTTTCATTTTACTTATTCAAGCCGCAAGCTAGAATATCAGAACATTTTCAAGAGCAGACGACTAGGTTCATACTTTCAAGAACATGTTCACCACCCATTACTTACACGGTCACATAGATTCCAAAAGAGGTGAAACCGTGTTATCACCAGCAACCTATAACCAGCTCTAGCCTTATCATGATAACGAGATATATGGAAGCAATTCAATACTGATACCTTTTAATACGATAGCGACTTTAATACCTTCTGCAACAAAAAGTGCTAAAAATCGCATGAAAAGGAGAAAAAAAATTTCTCACCTGTCTCCTTGCTCACTGTGATCCATGAAATCGAGGTTCCACTGCGTGACCCGCTGCATGGCGGCGTACCCTCCGGTGGCAAAGGCGCGGAGCAAGTTGAGCGTGGCCACCGACTGCGCGTACGCCCGGATCATCCTCTGCGGGTCCGGCACGCGGCTCTTCTCGTCGAAGGCGTCGCCGTTGACGTTGTCTCCCCTGTAACTCGGCAGCTTAATCCCGTCCCTCTCCTCGAATGCGTCAGACCTCGGTTTGGCGAACTGGCCAGCCATCCTCCCCACCTACCTCGCGGACAAAAGTGGAGCAGATCGGATCAGATCTCACGAATCGCATGTCGGATGAGCGTGTTTGGTTTGATTCGGTGGGTTGGTTGGTACCTTGACGACGGGCATCTGGCCGCCGAACATGAGGACGGCGCCCATCTGGAGCAGGATGCGGAAGGTGTCACGGATGTTGTTGGCGTTGAACTCCTTGAAGCTCTCGGCGCAGTCGCCGCCCTGGAGGACGAAGGCGCGGCCCATGGCGGCGTCCGCGAGGCGCTCCTCGAGGTGGCGCGCCTCCCCGGCGAACACCACGGGCGGGAACGTCTCGATCGTCTTGAGCACCGAGTCCAGCTCCTCCTGGCTAGGGTACTCGGGGAGCTGTAGCGCCTTCTTCGTCTTCCAGCTGTCCACCGCCCACTTCCCCGCCGGCGCAGTCACCGGCTTCTTCTCCGGCGGCGCCACCGTCGGGGACGAGGTCTTCGAGGCCGCCGGCACGGGCCCGTTGCTCTTCGCCGGGTCGGCCGCGTGGACGGCGGAGATGGTGCGCCTCTTCAGCGGGAGGAACGTGGCGGCGCGGCGCGGCTGGGGCGCCGCCGCGCCACCGGATACAGCGGCGGCCGCGGCCGCAGCAGAGTTGGTAGCGAGCGCCATTGCGAGGAGGAGACGACACCCTAGTGGTAGATGTGAGGAGTCGTGCGGCGGTAGTCGGCTCCTCTGAGGAGGCGGAGGAGGTGGGGGAGGGGTATTTATAGGCGGCCGGAGGCGAAGGGGAGGAGGGGTTGGTGGATGGATGGTTGTTGGCGGCGACGAGGGTGAGGAGGAGACACTAGGGACGAAGGGTGAAAGGTAGTTTCGTAAATTTCTCCTCCGCATAGGGCCAGAGGAGCCGACTACCGCCGCACGACTCCTCACATCTACCGACCTGACTTGGAAAAGATACTTTTGGGGTTAGGTGGCGTCTATGACAATATGGGCCCGCAGCGCAGGGTCGGTGGGGTAGGTCTTGACCTGGCTGGGGCGGTAGGATCTGGTTCGGCTCGGCTCAGCTCCTGATCGTCTTAAGCTTGAGCTGCCTTTGTGCAGCCACTCACAGGCATAGTTATTAGGATCGGACCGGACATCGAACCGCTCAAGATCTTGATTCACGGTTTGTACGGTCTAATCGGTTGAACCGTCGGTTCAATCCGGTTTAAATATACCTAGATATATATTAGAAACACCGTCGGAGCAATGGCCTAGTGGTAGAAACCACCGCTCCTGGGGGCAAAGGTTGGGGGTTCGAATCCTTTTCTTTGATTTTCTCCTCTCTCTCAACCCACGTGCGTGTCTTTCTAAAAACCGCGGTACACGGTTTTTAACCGGTTTCTTTCTAAAAACCGCAGTTCAACCGGTTTTTCTCCGGTTTGATTGTACACCGGTCTTTTAATTGGACCGAAGGTCCGGTCCTAATAACTAGGCTCACAGGTTTGTATTTTGTTGGTAATTTTTGGTATAGGAAACTCAAAGTTTATAGTCTTCACTCTTTGGACACAGAAAAAACACGCCATGGCTTGAGGATACACTGAAAACTAGTAATTTGCTAGAGGATAGCACCATCATTATTTTATCATTTTCACCACAATTGGAGAGATAAACCACATAGAAATGATTAATTTGCTCCTCAGACCAAATGTTTTTCAAACTTTGAGCATCTTATACTCAAATTACACATTATACAACTCTCAGTTTGCCGTCACCCTAAGTACATTGCTAGCATATATCATATTCCATCTTTACTCCAGCACCAGGTTAGGAGCCTGTGACTTGAGAGGTATTCTCGTCTTTTTGAAGAATTTTTATCTCTAATTAGGTCGGAAATGATAAAATAGTGGCTACGATGTCCTCTAGCAAATTACTAGTTTTTAAAGTTTTCTTAAGCCGTGGCATACTTTTATGATGTCTACCAGCTAATACCATAAATTTTGAATATCTCGTAGCAAAATTTACCTATTTTGTAACACCACCGATCACCGATTATAGCTCACTAGTAGTTTTATCGATTATCATGGTTATCGGTCGATTGCTAATGATTTGGTGACATTTCAACAAATTTTACTAACAATTAAATTTTAGTTTAAATAGTTTTTTTAGCTTGGTCGATTTGCCAAGCAGGTTTCTAAATAGAGTAAATTATACTTTACATCGGGTAGAGTGTTTCTCGTTTCGCTT
Source organism: Oryza meyeriana var. granulata (assembly GCA_003991445.1). Classification (NCBI taxonomy): domain Eukaryota; kingdom Viridiplantae; phylum Streptophyta; class Magnoliopsida; order Poales; family Poaceae; genus Oryza; species Oryza meyeriana. Next base: position 12,038 of record RYFJ01004021.1, read on the forward strand.
TGTACTAGGTTTAGTATATATTTTTATTTTGCACTGGAGTAAATCAAAATAAGTTTCACTTTATACTAAATTACGTCACATAAATGAAGAAAAAATCTTATGAAATACGAGTAAAACTTATGAAACTTTTGAAATTTAAACCATGATTCACAAAGTTTCTTTTAGATTTTATAAAATTTGATGACATTACTATAGAATTGATTATGTATCTTGGTGAGAAGTGAAACTTACTTTAATATACATGGTGTAAAGTAAAAATACATATTAAATCCGGTACAAGGTGAAACAAGATATAATCTATCTACTGCAAAGTGCAATTTACTCTTCTAAATATTATCACAATTACCGGTCGATTGACCCATGATTCGGTGACATCTCAACAAATTTTACTAACAATTAAACTTTAGTCTAGTCTGTTTTTTTTACTTGATCGATTTGTCGAGCGGGTTTCTAAATGCGAACAGGTTCGGTTACGCCGAAAAACAAATCAACAGAGCCTGCTCTAGCCATGTCGGCTCGGCTTGGATGAGCAGGAACAGCCAAAAATATCGTACGGAGTACACTACAGCGCCACGGTTCAACATCTATCCATACCGGACAGGCGGGCCCCGTCGCTTCCGTGCAAGGCAGGTTGGGCCCACCTGGCATTGAGACGAACAGCTTGTGAAAGTCACTTCTCTGGGTGGGGTTAGTTGGTGGCACGACTGGCCCCGGGGGAATCCGGACCCATGGCAATAATGTGGCTCTTTGTGTGGCTCCCTGCTCGTCCACATGGTTCGGTTTGCATTCACTTTCAAATTTTGACACCATACATCAAAATGAAATTTTTTTGCTCTGATTTCACACGAATATTCTGCAGTGTAGTACGTTCGAGGACGTGTGATACAAATAATTTTGTGTCGTTTTTCTAAGAGAAAGCCATGTTGCTTGATGCTCGATCTAAATTAGGTCGAAATCACGGGACGACACAACGTAATATATTGATTTTACGAACCAGCGAAGGCAATGTTTTTTGGGCTAATATGTGTGCGTACCACACGCCGTGGCACCATGAAGATACCCCCATGTGCCAAAATGGGGACCAGAAGTATTCTTTTCTTCCTTTATTTGGAGAAGATATCATTGGAGGTAATTCAAATAGCCAAATACATCTATAATTCCTCCCAAACTACATCTCTGTAATATTTGTGACACGTAAGATTTATTGTTACATGTTGGGAGTATTTGTTAAGTACAAAAATTGAGGATATCTTGGCCTAGTATGAACTAGCTATATAAGATATGGATAAGGTTTTCTTTCTCATAGCTTTTTCCTCAAAAAAGAAAAATGGCAGTTCCAATGTACTTAAATAAGTTGATTCCTCATTTTCTAAAAGAAATAAGTTGATTCCCATAGTTTAAAATTTGTCTAAAAAATAAGTTGATTTCTACTCATTTACTTGCCTTTGTCTGTAAATAATTTTTTTTATTCCTTCAATATTACTTACCTATTCACTCACTTATACTATTTTTCATTAAAAAGAAACACTCTCGTCTTTGTCCATACTACTAATGTCTTATTGGGCCAAAGTTATCAATTCACTTATTTTGACTTTATCATACCACATATGCTAGAGAAACTCCTACAATAAAAAATAGAGAAAAATTGTAAAATATTATCTAAGAGATTATATGAGTTACAAAATATCATCGTATGTGACATGACATATAGGCCTAGACCCATGTGTCAATGTCAGGTTCGATGTATTATCAACTCTTTGAATTTTCCGACGGTAGTAGCAAATTAGTGCTACAAAATATAATTCTGCCTAGTAAGGTTCAAATCATAAAAGTAGTGCATGTCAATGTGAAAATGCGTGTTATCCGTATGACATCTGCTATATGAAGCATGCAATGTACTGCACGTGCTAATATCATCCGTATGTTTTGTCAGGACAGGGAGAAATTCAATTTGTGTGATAGCATACACGTGTATTTCGTGTGTGTGGGGGGGGGGGGGGCGCGGCGAGGGAGTTGCATACTGCCATGCACAAAGTTGACTAGCAAAGAGACAAACAAAATGAGACATACTTTTCGTTTTCCTCACCTAATACCGCATCATCATCCACTTGACACGATAAGCTTAAAAATTAGTCATTTTCTACCTCGTAGCTAGCTTCCTCCCCAAATAACAGTTGATCACACGTGCACCAATTGAAAAAAAAAACAGGCCATCGACTTGTGTACAGTGCCACACGACCAAGCAAAAATGTGTCGCATGAAAGATCCTGATGACTAAAACAAACTCGACATATTAAAAGAGAACAAGAAAACCCAACATTACGCCACACTACGAATTTGGCTCGCCGCGCGCGAGCAGACCGAGACCTGACGAGAAGTCGTTATTTCCTCCTTTCCAAAATAAATTTATTTTTTATTATTTTATTTATCTCATAAAAATTTTATCTTTAAAATAATTAATGTATTAAAATAGAAAACAAATGCACTAGGGTTTATTAAAGTGAAAAATGAATATATATTGAATTTTGATAAAGTAGAGAACTTTATAGTCTTTTAGTTTTATGTTAGTACAAATAAGATAGGCTAAAGATGGATATATTTTAGTACGGGGATAGTAAAATCTCACCCTGAATCGCTGGACGAACACTCCGAAACGCCACGCAAAAAACGTCGGTCTCCCCACGTCGAGACGCCGGCGGTAAACTGCCGCCGATTCACGGCGAGTCGGCAAGCAACGAGGCGTGTTTGAAGAGCAGCTAGTAGCTTGAGAAAGGTTGGTAGCAGTAGGCGACTTGACCTGGGACTCGGGGGAGATGCACTTCAATATGCCGTATTCTGGGGATCCAATATTCGCCACCAGCCTACCCCACCGGCGGTAGCTGCTCCGCCTTGTCATTGATTCCAGCAATTACTGTAGCAACTGTAGCACATGCATCGCAAGTGCATCAGTGATCTGACAATTTACCGAGGAAATAAGCAAATGCTTCCCGTTTTAAAATATAAGTATTTTTAGAGTTAAATATTAAGAAAGTGATGAAATAAAATGTTGAATGGTTACAAATTGGTTAAGATGAAAAAATAAATAAAAAAGATAAAAAAATGATGATTGTGATCGGAAAAAAAAGATAGGTAAAACAATTATTATATTTTAGAATAAATTTTAAATGCTGAATTTTTTTTAGACGGAGGGAGGAAAGCCATAAAGGACACTGTATTGACGCTTTTGCGGATTGATTGCACCGAGCATGAAGCTAGCTTAACTCGATCCTGACCTTAGGGCGTGTTTGAACTAAGCTTAACAAAGTGGCTTATAAGCCTATGTAAAACGAGAAATGTCATTAGTATATAATTAATTAAGTATTAATTATTAAAAATTTAAAAAATAAATATATTTAATTTTTAAGATATTTTTATATAATTTTTTTTAAAAAAACACACCGTTTAATAGTTCGGGAGCATGCTCACGGAAAAAGAGAGAAGAAGTGAAAGCCTCGAGCCGTTCCGAACAGCATGTTAGTCTTTAGCTCTCTACCGGTCTAACATGATGTTTCTTTCTTGATTTTACCTTCTTCCTCGGTTTCTGTTAGCACGCTTCTCAAAATGTAAAACGGTGTGTTTTTTTATAAAAACTTTCTATTTTCTATATGAAAGTATCTTTAAAAAAATTAAACAGATCTATTTTTTAAATTTTTAATAGTTAATACTTAAGTAATTACGTGTTAATGATGTTTATCGTTTTACGCGTGGTCGCACATATATGCCATTCGAATAAGCTATTTCTCTGACGTTTACCGGTTCATTCAGATGTTAGCCCATTCTACACCCTGGACAACCGGGCTCCAGCCCGGCCCATAATTCTAAGGGCAAGGCCATTTCTGCTTCCGCTTCGGAGCTAACTCCAATAATTGGTGGACTGTAATTTCCTTCAATTCTAGTGGGTTAAACTATGGATCGACACATGGCCTGCGGACAGCGATGGGCCCATTCTAGTTTAACCAAATAAACTTAATTTCAAATTTTATCTTACGCTTATACTAAATAAGCCATAACCGTTTTACAGTGACAAAATAATTTATGAATAAAACTTTTATACATATATCCTGAGCAATTTAAAAATAAATGCTAAAAATAAACTATAATGAACAACCTAAAATCAACTTTAAAATTAAGTTTTAAAATTTAAATTTTGGTTTGGGGCTTATAAAGTGAATGGTAACCAACGGAGGTGTTTGTTTCGAACCACCCTGTAGCTGATCTGCATGCGCCCATTCCTAATTAAAAACGGAAGCACATCACTCATGAATTTTTTTATTTTTATATTTTTTTAAAAAATATTTACAAAAGTATATTTTTGTTTTAAAAATTTATAAAAATATACTCCCAACGCTCTCTGGGAGGGCGTTTTAATAACGTCCGTCTGTAAAAACGTCGACTCACAGGGCCGCCATCCTTGCCGCCCTCCCAGAGGGCTGTTTTTGTCTGGCCAGGGGCCGCCTGCATAAATGGTGGCTTTCTGACCTCTAAGGCAGAGTGTCACCTGTTGTCGGCGAAACGGGAATGGGGGTCCCACATTCTCGGGAACATAAGGGCCTTCGGCCATATCAGCCCCCCGGGGCCCACTTTCTGTGCAACAAACAAATGGCCATCGCTGGTTATTCTCTAAGCGCCTGAGGCTGCGGGCGCTGCCCGGGGCCGGGACGCCCGGCCTCGGCGCTCACGCGCGCGGCGCCCGGGCGCGGAGCCGGCTCGAGCTGGCCATCACCAACCACCGCATTTATGGTGAGCCGACGGCGTGGTGACAGGGCGCGTCACCCCTGTCCACCCGCACGAGACCCTGAGCAGTCAGAAGACTTTTTGACTGAGAGAGCTCCTTTCTTCCACGCTCTGGCAGTTACAGTATGCTCGGTCACATTCGCACGACTTTAGCCGCCTGCAGCGGCTGCTCTCCGAGGCGACCTACCCGCCGTGCTGCACCAACTCCGGCATGGGTGCCACAGGCGGACAGGGGCGACGGGACGCTCCACCAACTCCGGCGTGGGCGTCGCAGGCGGAGGGGCGCATAGGAGAGCTCACCGGAAAATATCTCCCTCCGTGTACCGGCGCTATAGACTCCCCTGAGCTCTATAAAGGAGCATGGATACCGCAGATGAGGGGGGCACAAGCTCGAGCAATAGACAACAAGGCAACCTTCACTGTTCTTCTTCCCCAAGTCTCCCGGTTACGCTTCCGAGCTCCCTGGGCACACCTTGTAACACAACCGTACACATTCTCCCACATAGCATACACACAGGACGTAGGGTATTACGCTTCCGAGCGGCCTGAACCTGTATAAATCCTCTCGCCTCCTCTGTGTGCCATTGTCTCTCATCTTCTCCAACGCCTCGTACACCTGAGAAACAGCTCCCCTGGCCGAACCTCAATAGGGGGGTCTCCCGACTTCCCGCCGTCGAGGCTTCGTCCTCCGACACCTGTAAAAGTGTTAAAAATCGCTCTTTGGGAGGGCAATTTTTTGCTGGCTCAGTATAAAACCCCATCCCAGTCTCCGAAAAGTTTATAAAATTCACAAAAATAATAGAAAAAAAAGAAGAGAGAGCTGAGAGCGAAGGCGAACGAAAGAGGCGAAGCCCTGCTGGTTTGCAGATTCATCTGCAGGTAAAGTCTATTGTTCCTTTGTAATTTTTATTTCTATTCAAGAATTGATATAGTATTGTACTAGTTACGTGTATATTACTATATGAAAATAAGTTGTTACTCGTAGTCTGTAGTTTTTTAGTTAACTGTTAGGCGATATAATTTGTGTAGAGATAGTAGTTATAAAATATCGATTACACGGTATTAGATGTGAGAAGAATGTTGCTACCTAGTTTAACTCTATTTTTTTTATCAACAGAGATGTCAAATAAGATGGTATTTCAGTTATTTCACGGGCAAGGAAATGTTAGGTTTAGTCCACAGGGTGTAGATTTATCGGAGTTCAGTTCAACGGCTAAGGGCATTGATAGGGCAGCTGAGAGAAGTTTCGGATCAGTGTACAACTGGTTGATGTGAGGCTTCCGAGTCAATCCCTAGATCAACGCAATAACCGTGTATGTTGTAGTCAGTCGTGCAGTCGGAGGTTATTTTGGGAACTGATGCTGATGGATTGCACTGCCACTTGGAGATGGTACGTGGAGAATGCATTCCAACGTGGTTGGCCACTTGGCATACATGTATCAGTGTACGAGAAGGATAACACCGTTACAATGGCCGTGCAAAATGATGAGGGTCCAAATACGACCGGAGGTAATGCCGAAACAATGGAGGAAAATAAAAAAGATAAGTAGCCAGCAGGTGCGGCAGACGAGGAAGAACTAATCGACACCATCGTTAAGGAAATGGATAGGGAAAATGTTGAAAACAAGCATGCAGAGGATGATGATTTATCTGATGAGGACAATGTAATGCCTGCATAATAGACCAACGAGTACCTTTTTGGGTTTGTTATCTCCGAGCGGCATCATGTGCCATAGGAGTATAAGGAGAACGAGATTATCCAGGGGGCTAAGTATGCATACATAGAGGATTTGAAGGAGGTAGTGAAATAATAGGCGGTGTCACTTTAGAGGGAGTTCTCGGTTGTGAAGTCAAGTAAGTCGGTGTATGAAGTGAAGTGTATGAAGGATGTATGTCCATGGCGGGTGCACGCGTTTAAGGGTAAATAAAAGGATTATTGGTAAGTTTCAATCATGACCGAATATTCATGTCACTTACAAGGTGTCGAGAAATACCATAGAAACATGACATTTGTATTTGTTGCAACAGAGATGTACTTCCACATTGTGAACAACCTGAGGTACGAAACAAGATTAATCGTTAAACATATTGAGAAGAAATTCAAGTACACAATTAGTTATGCGAAGGCATGGAGAGCGAAACAGAAGGTTGTGGAGATGAGGTTTGATACATTTGAAGCATCAGATGATAATTTGCCTTGTCTTTTAGCCTGCATTCTTTAGAGGAATCCAGAGAGCTGTTACGACCTGAAAGTTTTCCCATCAATTGACCATGGTAATCAAAGTGTATTGCAACATGTATTTTTTGCATTAGGTGCTTGCATTCAGGTCATTGTGCATTGTCGTCCCATCCTCTGCATCGATGGGACATTCCTGACTGAAAAGTACAGAGGACAGATATTGACAGCAATTGGAGTTGACGGGAACAACCAAGTTCTACCGGTGGCTTTTGCTTTTGTTAAGAACAAGAACACTGATAACTGGTACTAGTTCTTAGAATGGGTTAAGTCTGCAGTTGTACAGTTGAGACCAAATGTATGCCTAATACATGATCGTCATGCCGGCTTGTTGCGGGTAATCGAGGAATTGAGGGATGGATGCACTGATAAGGGGTATCCACCAAGTTGGTCCGATGTTCGGAGTAGATGGTGCATGTGTCATATGTGTGTTAATTTCTATAGGCAGTTTAAGAACAAGCACCTTATGGATCTTTTCAAGAGGTTGTGCGCTCAGAATCAAGACAAGAAATTCAATGAGCTTTAGAGGAGGTTGGATGAGCTGACGTCTAAACAAACAGAGGAGTAGTCCAGGAGGGTTACCCTTGTAGGAGATGAGGCTCCACAAGCTCTTGAACCTCTACCAAGTGACGGATCTCGTATGAGAAGAAGGTCGGCATCGTCGATTAGAAAATTTTTGAAGTGGATTGAGAATGAGCCAAAGAAGAAATGTGGCTTGTTGTTTGATAAAGATGGTTCTCAATTCGGCATAATGATCACAAATTTGGGAAAAGTTTACAACTGGGTGATGCGTGGTGTTCGAGGGCTCCCACTTGCTGCCATTGTTGAATTTATCTTGCATGGTATATGCACGTACTTCAGAGATCGGTTCAGAGCAGCTGGCCCTCCATGGCAGACAATAATCCTTTCTTTGGTACACTGCTGACTAAGTACATGCAAGATAAAAGTAATAAGGCCCGAAGATATCGAGCTACACCTCAACATACACAAGAACACATGTTTAAAATATTGTGTGTCGATAAGGATATGTGTGGAATCTACCGTAAAAGAGTTGTGCAGGAGTGTGTGCTGAAGAAAGACGGGACTGCAAGCGCTCATACCGAAAGTCTACTCTGCGCCACAAGCCATGTTCTCACGTTATTACCGCGAGCGCTGAGTGCGGGATAGAAGCACGTCATTTTGTCTCACCTTATTTCAGGAAAGAAGCAATCTACAGTACCTGGAGTGGCGAGATATACGGATTTGGTATTGCGGGGACAGTTACTATCGAGCATCCCTAAGTTATCTACATTCCTAACCCAACAAAATTGAGGGACAAAGCAGGTCATTGCAAGACAAGACGCATTCGTAATGACATAGATGAGTCAGAAACAGGTGAAAGGTGTAAATGTTGTTCAAAGTACGACCAGAAAGGCCATAACTACAAAAAATACCCGAAGGATGCAACTGATACAAGTGCGGTGGAAGTTGGACCGTCGGGTTCAGGTGCTGATGGTAGTTGTCCCCCAGATGAAGGCACAACTTCAAGGCGACCCCGTCCTAGTCGTTCTCGAGCGTTTGGTGGTGCTGCGGTGTAGTGTTAGTCCATGTATCGATGTAATAGAGGTTTTATAACTTAAGTTCTCTTATTGTATTGCGTGCTTGATCTTTGTTATAGAACGATATGTACCGTATTGTTGTCTTTTATTGTCATGTTATAATGCTATGAAAGTTAACAATAATTTTTAATGTAGTTGTTCAATTAACTTTGTGAACTTACTCTTACTTGTTGCTTTCACAATAAAAATTACGCTAACTCTTTATTTGCATATAGGTATGGCGTACCAGACACCGGAGTTGCTAGACCGAGGCCTCGACCGGTCCTACCAGTCTTACTTGTTAGCCGTTGAGGGTGCCAAGCTGAGCACCTTCCGTCCACGGCCTTCACGTCACCTCCTACGGATAGACCCCCAGTTCCGTGAGAGGTAAGAGCTTTACCAACATTTATTCCCAATATTTTTACATATCTATATTCCCTAATATTGACTACAGCGCTATATTCTGCAGGTTGCGTGAGTCTGGACTTCTTCCGCTGTGCAGGCTAGTTGAGCCCGCACCGGACGAGAGGGACCCTGCCAGGTGGTGGGACGCTGACCGGTCTCTTCTGGTAGCACTGGTGGATCGCTGGAGACTGGAGACGCACACGTTCCACCTACCGTGCGGCGAGATGACTCCCACTTCTTTTATGAAGTCTAATACACTCTCAGCAACTAGGTATACTCATAGGGGACAACAGGCGGCACTCAGTGAGTTCCCCGACTACAGAGGTACGTGGACAACTGGTTGTTGGCGATGAAGGAGGTGATCGACGAGGTCCGTCCACACACTGAGGCCGCCAACCTAGGATACTTCAGGTGGTACCAGCCGCGTACCCGCACACGCGTGACGTTCACCCCAGCTGATCCACAGCCACACGTCGCCGCTGTGAGTGATGCGTATCCTACACACTGTGACCAGGACTACTTCCGTGCAATGAGTCACGTTTTCTTTGCACTTTGCTATTATCTTTGTAGGTGTCTATGGTTCTAACACATTTGAAATAGGCTGATGCAGCGCAACAGGTTCAGGCTGATATGGACGCGGCATTCAGGCGGTTGGACGGGGATCGTGCTGACTGTGCAGGAGCAGAGGACGACTTTCGGGAGGATCTGTCGGTCGATGCACACAGTGATTTGTGTGCTCACTTGTTGTGTGGTCGACGCGGTACCTCTTGTAGCTCTACCACAACACCATCCACGGCCCGCAGGAGCAGGAGTGTACCAGCAGAGTTCCAGTCAGCCAGCTGGCCCCTCCAGAGGTAAATTCTGCTAACCATCGGTTCATACCATGTTTCCTTCTACAACATGCACCGTTTTATATCAATATGCTTTCGTGTAGCTTTCGCTATACTGTACCTAGATCCCTTCGGAGCTAGCACGTCCACGCAGGGAGCGTACCACACACGATCGTACGCGCAGCAAGGCATGAGCAGTGCCCCCGGGGCCACCACAGAAGGTTCTTCAGGTTAGATGCACGATGCAAAGTTTACTTTTGCCTTGCAAAATTCCTGTTTGCAATTATCAACAATTTTTTGCATAGGGTTTCACTCTACACCGCTGAGGATGTTTGTTGGCGCTGGCTCCTCCACGCAAGGCGTACACGGCAGCAGTTGGGCACCGGATCCTTTCTAGAGCGACAACTTGGAGGACGCGGAGATCCAAGAGGTACTAGGTTCCTCGTAGCTCGAAGAAGCTCCGCCACTACAGCCACATACACATGTCCAGATTCGTAGCCAGAAGTCCTTATATTTTGGAACGGAGGTAGTACATTATAACCAAATAAACGCAAGTTATAACTCACTAGGCCAAAAATACCCTATACAACTACATACCTAGGGTATACTACACATGACTAAAAAAATAAAATGTCGTCGTCCTCATTTCCATCTCCCTAGCGTTTCTCGAACTAGGGTTACTCATCTAGTAAAAAAACCTAACTTCTCTCACTCGGCCTATCAATGACCTTAGCCGTTATGCTCAACTGCAATAGATCTACACCCTGTGGACCATACCTAACATTTCCTTGCCCGCGAAATAACTTGTAAATACTACACATACTACATCACTTGATGAATAGAAATGAAAATTGCAAAGAGACATAAAATATTTCCTGCAGACGAATCCACAAACCGATAGGGTTTCACCACTTTCGTTCATCTTCGCTCTCAGCTTTCTCTTCTTTTTTCTGTTATTTTTATGAATTTTATGAACTTTTCAGAGGCTAGAAGTGGGTTTTATATTGAGCTAGCAAAAAATCGCCCACCCAAAGAGCAATTTTTAACACTTTTGCAGGCGGCACCCTGCCTCAGTGGCCAGGCAGCCGCCATTTATGATGCAGGCGGCCCCCTGGCCGGGCAAAAAGCGCCCTCCCAGTGGGCGGCAAGGGGCCGCCCACAAAATGGCCCACCGTGCAACTATAATTTTTTCTTTAAAAAAGAAATAGGATTAAGTTGTGAAGCAAAACAAAAGGGATGTGGATAAAAGGAAGGATGATAGAAAGAAGGAAGAGAAATAATAAGGATATAAGATTCCAATATGTATGGTCTATAAATTACATCATAAAAAGCAATGTGATAAAGCATCAACAGAATAAAAATAACAGAGAATTAGAAATCGTAATTTGATTAAACAAGAAATATCAATTTCAAGCAATAACAAAGAGTGTCCTGGGTTAATAAAATTGAGAAATTGACTCGAAAAGAAGTTTTTTATAAGTAAAAGGGCCATTTTGCAGGCAGCCCCCTGGCTGGCCAAAACCACCCTCTAGGAGGGCGGCAAGGGGGCCGCCCGCAAAACGGCCGACCACGGGGCCGGCTATTTTGCAGGTGACCCCCTAGCCGGAAAAAACCGCCCTTGCCACCGCATTTTGCGGGCGGCCCCATGGGTAGGGCATTTTGCAGGCGGCCCCCTGGAGCTGCCCTCCTAAAGGACGGCTAGGGTGCCGCTTGCAGAATTGCACACGGCCGTTGGCCGCCTAGCCGACGACCGTCTGCCATGGCACCAAAAACGCCCTCCCAGAGGGCGTTGGGAGTATATTTTTGTAAATTTTTGAAACAAAAATATACTTTTTAAATATTTTTTTTAAAAAAAATATAAAAATAAAAAATCCCAAGAGTGGTGTAACTGCTCTCCCTTAATTATACCCCAAGTTTAATTGTGCTCCCTTAACCGTAAAATGAAATATAAAGCTTCCCTCAACTATTAATAACGGTTCAATTTACCTTCCTAAGTGGTTTTGAAGGTGGTTTCGTCCTACGTAGCGCCTACGGGGCACGTTGACCTATTCTTCCTTCAACACAGCGCCTTGTAGAATCAAGATGTCAACCAGAGGAGGGTGAATAGCGATTTAAAAAATTAAGCACCTAATCAAACTAAACTAAGTTGCTAGGCTTGGTGAGAGAGTAAGACTAACCAGACTAAGTTAAGTTTTGTAATCCTATGATGCTCTATGAATGTAAATTGCAATAGGTAAATAAGACAAGAGGCAAAGACACTTTTCACCCGAGGTTCGGAAACTCACCGGTTTCCTAGTCCCCGTTGAGGCGAGTCCAACTCCACCGCTCAAACCACCAATCCTCCGAACCCCTTGTTCAATGGGTGGGCAAGGTGGGAGCTGGTCCCGAAGTGGTCTACATAAGTCTTGATCACTAGAGGTTATTCTTCCTCCACTCCGAAGATGATGAACACCGAACCACTCACAATCACTACTAGACCTCCTCCACAATCTTCTCAGAGAGGTCACTGAGCAACTCCTCCAAGCCATCTAGGAGGCGGCTACCTCCAAGAGGAACAAGTAGCAAACAAGACTTGGGGATGATCAAGTGCCACACTAGCTCAAACAATGATGCAATGCACTTGTCTTGGCTTAAACTACCCTCCAACACCCACAAAGGAAGTAAATATACTCAAGTGGTGTGAGAGTGAATGCAAGGGCTCAAATGAATTTAATGAAGTGCCAAGAGAGCCTCCTTGCTGCACGAGAAAGAGTATAAATACACCCCACCCACCAAAATAGCCATTGGGGTCGAAATCCCAACTTTAGGTGCCTGCCGGTATGACTACCATGGGATGGCTGGTCAGACCAGTGACCTACCAACGGCTAGAAAACTGGCCTGAGGTGCATTTAATGCACTTCTGGTCAGGCCGGTATTGGCTCCGATAAGACTGCCCTCGGCTTGGTTTGACCGGTGTCGGCTCTGGCGGCTTTGTATCACCAAGCCGTCACCAATCCTCGGCTATGTATCACTCGGTTAGACCGAGTTCAGCTCGGTTAGACCAGCATAGGGCCATTGGTTAGATCGACTCTCAGGGACTTAGAAGAAAAACAGGGCACTCGAGGAAAGACGCCGGTCTGACCATTAGGAGGCCTGTGGTCAGATCGGCTGTCACCCGTCGGTCAGACCGGCCACAGGGCCTTGGTCAGACTGATAGATGACAGAGAAGAGTGCCTTTCTCAAACCCAAATGCACACCAATGCAAATGACCTAATATGGCACAAGATCATCAATAGCCAAGATTACTACCCCTCTTGACAGTACGGCAAAGCTAGAAAAGAAACTTAGCCTAGTCGATCACCCAAATGCCTTGATCAACAAACCTAAATTAGTTCATTAGCTTTGAGCCTCGCTTTGCACCATCAAAATTTAACTTGCGGTATCCACCTTTGGCATGCTCATTGTCACACCCCGATCTGGTGCCGCCGTACAACGGTACCAAATAGGGCGTGCCGCACGAAAACAGAGTGAACTGCCTTCTCGCAGAACCACGATACCGATACCAATCCTAGGACACAGGGTTAGTATCCACGAAAATCGTATATGCATCATTGCAACCTTAATTAAATATATAAACATATATCTTAACTTACGTTGCAGCTGAGCCAGCCGGAGAAACACACAGGCAACGGCTGGGATCCACGATAAAGCCCTAGTCTTCACTTCACTGCAACTCCAGCTCCAGCACCCGACAGAGAACTATATATATAGAGTAAGGGTGAGTACTTACGTACTTAGCAAGCCAGGGAAACTTAGGTGGTTGTTGCAGGCTTCAAAGAGAGGCTGGATATTTTGAAATCAGTTTTGCTTGAAACCTTTTTAATATGCTAAGTGTGTGCTTCTCAACAATCAGGGCGAGGTGGAGTCTCGCCCGATTGGAGTGAAAACTGTATCAATCTTTATTTCTTCAGTTTTCGCAATATCAAGAATTGGCATCATGCCTGCTCATAGAGCCAAACAAATTCTTCGGACTTCCCAAGTTTTGCTGTCCACGACAGCCATGCCATTTCATCGGACCTCCAGCGTCCTTGATGGCACTTCCTTCCCACAGTTCCCAAACCACATTTTGTAAACATGGTAAAACTACGCTAAGAAATCACCTCACATCCGCCCATGACCGTGGGCACGGCTGTTCAAACAGTTTAAACCTCTACAGAGGGGGTACACTTTACCCACACGACACGAAGCTGACACCGAATGCCCGTCGGCATCGGATGTTCGTGATAAGGCATTTCCTAAGCATCCTAGGTTTTTCCCCATGTCAACTGGAGGGATCTGAGACCAACAATAGAGTAGGTCCGAGACCATGTTGTGCCAGGAACCCAGGAGGCATCTCCATTGCCCTCCCAGCGATCCACAGTCCAAAGACATGCAAGGCGTCCCTGATCGGCTAGTTACTCAGCCAGGGGCTTCCCATTCATCCATATGGTTGTACTGTCATATGTTTGGATGAAATTCCGAAGGAATTGGTCCTTAAAGCGACCACACAGGCATCACACACCGGACCAGCCTTATGTTACAAGTCTCCATTTTTGAAATTTATTTTGCTTTCACAAGGCACCGACCCAGGTGTCGGGTTTTCAAACATTTTGTAAAGCCATATTTTACCCAAGAGGTTTCTTAGTTTTTAAGTTCGAAGGTGTCACACCCTGAGTTTCCCCTTAAATATAGCCACACAAAATATACCTACGAAAATGTCCCAAGAAAAACAATTTAAATTTGCCAAATTAATTAATTAAAGGTGTAAAATGCAAAATAATAAATTATCATGGCCAGGAATATTTTTCTTATATTCATCTTGCCAAAATACATTAACAGGATTTTTATTAGAATTTTTACAGCACTGGAAGTATTTTTAATAAATCAAAAACTCTTATCGGGATTAAAAGAGCACTGGAAATCCTTTTTGTTTTCTCTTCCTTCTCTTTTTCCTTTTTCTTTCCTTTTCCCTCCCGCTGGGCCGCCGGCCCAGTACTGTGCCGGCCTGCTTGCGCGGCCTACACGCCCACGTGTCCCTCACCCTCTCTCACCGTCAGCTGGGCCCCACCTATCGGCCACTCTCCTCGCGCCTCTTCCCTCACCCCTCTCGCTAACACGTGGGCCCAGGGCCCCATACATCAGCTTTGTCCTCAACCTCCGGCCAACTCGGCCGGAGGGGATCGAGCTGCCCCGTCCGTCAAATTACACCGTTCCCGCTCCCCTGTGCCTCGGCCCTTGATTCAAACGTCGCGGACCGAGTCCCCGCCCATTTCCCCCACCTTCTCCGCCCCTCTCACCCACGACCGCGGTTGAATTGCGCCCACTAGCCGTCGTGGTCGCTGTCCTCAATCCCGTGAAAATCGGCCAACTCGGCCACAAACTCCCGCAGCCGAGTATATATAGACCTTTCTTGTGCTCCGCTCTCATTTTCCCCTCAGTTGCATACGCCTGCCGAGTACCCAAACTTCCTCCGCGCCGAGCTCCCGAATCGCCGCCGCACTCTGCCAACTCCAGTTGCACGTCGACGCCGCTACAGCCGTCGCTGACTACCGCGCTCGCACCTGCTAGCTTCGCCGCACCCCGCTGCGTCGTGTTCGGCAATCGGCCGCCTCGGATTCTCACCAGAACTCCATCCTCTCCATCATCCCCTTTCGGTAAGCCTGTCCATCGGCAGTTGGCCGTGGTTTTCCGTCGACCCACTAGGTCTTTTTCTCTCCTAACCGTTCAACACCTTCGCCAGGACCTTCTGCACCTCATTTCCGTCTCCGTCGTCGCTTAGAGCCGCCGGAACCTAGTCGGCGTCACCATCCCGAACCTCGGCCGCCGCCAACCCCCTCTGTTCGCCGTCGTTCGCCACACTCCGGTCGCTGTGAGCCCTTGGTGAGCACTCGGCCGTGATCCTCATCTCCTCTGTCGCTCGCCGTTGCACTCCGCCGCGTCGAATGGTCACCGGCGGTGACCATCGGGCCGCGTGTGCCGTTGCCGCGCTGTGCGTGCCGGCGGGTCTCGTCCCCGGCTAGGTCTAAGTCGTCCGATCCGTCTCGGCAGATCGGGGCCGCTCGTGTACCTATGTCCACGGTCGCCGCACGTGTGTGGACTACGTCCACCGTGCGCTGTCCTCTTTTGCGCCACTGACCCATGGGTCCTGCCTGTCGGCGCCAGCTCCCCGTGGTCCGATGACGCATTAATTCCTTTAATTGCGCAATAAATCGGTTAATAGTTGATTTTGTATAGGAAATCACAGTGAAACTTCTAAAATTCATAACTAATTCATTTGAGCTCCGATTAATTCCATTCAAATTTCACTAAATTTAGAAAAATACCAAGAATCCATTAAAAATACTTTCAGCCCTTGTTTCCTTGTCCACATGTACTATTTTTGATTGTTTGTGCATTGTTTGCTATAGAATCCGACGCCGTCGACCCTCCGTGTATTACGAGGTCATAGCCGAGTACGTCGAGCCGGAGCAAGGCAAGTCACATTGTAATCTTGATCATTTTGTACCTATTTTTTGCTAAAATATTTTGTTTATTAAAATAAACATGCATGTTTCTATTATTTCATGTGGTATGGATTATGACGTTTGTATAGATAACATTATGCCTTAGTTGTTGAACCTTGTTCCTTGTCACCTGGGTAACAACATGATTAGAATATTATTCTTAGGATGTTTAGCCATGCTTAGAAACTATTAGTTCACCTGGGAATTAATCATTATCATTTACATTCATGGTTCGACTCTATGTCGGAAAATATAACATTGGACATATTACTATTAAATTACTAAAATTTGATCCAAATGATGGGCTGTGGGTGCATGGTTTTACTGGTTGCACCTATGGCAATTAAGGACCGGTTCGCGGGAACCCCTTGGGCAAGTACTCATACTTTCCACAAGCCAGCGTGGGCAACGGCTAGGCTTATAGCGTCTCTTCTCTCTCTCCTAGGCACCGATGGTGAGGATGGGTGTGATGGAGTTGGGTCGGCTCAGGGTAGGGTTGATCGGCTTCTGGATGCATTGTGGCGCAAGGGGGGTAGCTTGGCCGATATGGGGTGTCCTGTTGGCAGGTGCAACCTCAGCGTGGTGTGGATGGTTTGGGAGAGGTTGCGTGAACGGTCCTATCATAGCCTCTCACGGGGTGTCGTGGTGATACGCCGGCACACGGGAACGTGTGTGGGGCTATGTCTTATGGGTACAGTTGTACACCTCTGATCAGAGTTAAATCTATTCGAATAGCCACGCCCGCAGATATGGGCGATTAGTCAAGACTCACCATAATTAGTCACACCTTACTTAATTAACTTGACTTAATGGAACTGGTATAGTTCAAATAGGTTCTTGGGCCTGGTTAACGTGGGGTAACGTTAATCAGTGGAGAATTAATATTGTTCAATTAATCAACCTTTTTACCGTTTGCGAACTACTACTGTTTGCAAGTGCTTTTACGCAAATAAACCCTGAGCCTATCTTTGTCTTCTGTGCATCGTGCATATTTGTGGGTATGATTTGTTGAGTACTGTGGGTGGTACTCAATTTTGCTCCATTTTTCCCCTCCTAGTGATGGAGTACCTGTCCGATGTGGATCAGCAAGAGGACTAGGCTGGCTCCACAGTCAAGATGCCTGTGGAATGAAAACTTTTGCTTGGCTAGTTGTATATAGACGTTACTTGACCGCTACATTTATGTAATATAAATTTTATTCTGTTTATATGACGCACTCTGTATGGCAACTTGGAATTATGTACCCTGACTTTCCTAAATAGGGATTAATACACATGAATGTTCAGAATTCGGGTTATGAATTTCTGGGTGTTACAGAAGGCGACCGTCAGTACTCGCACAAGAGTGCACGAAAACCGAGGCATGGCAGTGGTGTTTACAAGGGAACATGGTACAACAATATCAAGGAAATATTTTAAATGCAACAAGTTTAGGAAGGTCCGCCGATCTAACTCGCAGATGGGACCGCACATATCATTGCATGCCTATCGATGCGGGTTTCATGAATAAAATACTTTAAATTTTAATTATAGGCTTGATTGATCAAAGGTGACTTGCCTTACTCTAGGTCTTCATAAGTCTTCGAGAAACCTCGGCGAAATCTGCTCTGAAATAATATTCCGACGACCGTTACTATGCACAAACAAACAATATTCTACAAAAAGACCAAAAAAATGACTCTATTTAGTACTACTAATAGTGCCATTAAATAGATCTCAATTTTAGAAAATTACTGGAGTTGGAACGGAGTCAATCGGAGTTACGGAACAATAAATATGAATTTCCGAAGTTAAATGGAATTCCTGGAATATGGGAAATGATTTATTGGAATTCTGCAAGGGAATTTTATCCGGAATCTTCTTTGGAAGTCACTAACAGCAGGGGCCCCTGGTACAGTAGGCCCACTGGTCAGTGAGTAGGGAGAGATAGCTAGGGAAGCTGCTGGGGAGTGGGGCCCTGTGCCAGCCTCATACAGGGGCACGGTGTGGGCCATTGGTGGACCAAGGGGCTAGGGCCCACATGTCTGTGTCACCTAGGGCATAGACTGAGTCCAACCAGGGGAACGAGGAGAGAGCGGGTAGGACGAGTGCATGAAGTTGGTCTGCGGTGGACCGAGGCACAGGGACCCACACGGCAGGGGCGCATGGCTACGGAGTCCGCGTGCACGGGCTCGGGGAACGACAGTCATCACTGTCCGAGCGGGGCCACACGGCAGAAGGCAAGGAGGAGAGGCACAGGGCTAGTCGAGAGCGATTCAGAGAGCGACGGCGAACGGGAACAAGCGGCGGCGCCGGTGGGAGGAGGGAGCCACGGTGAACCTTCTAAGCAGATCAGATCTGGACGAAGTTGAGCGGCGGCGGCCGGCGACGAGGAACTGAAGGTGAGAGGGGAGAGGAAAGGAGTGGCGTCCATGGTGGAGTGCCGTGCTCTGGCCACCCGTGGCACCTCACGAGGGGGATGAGGTGGAGATCCAGCGGGCGCGAAGAGAGGAGAAAAGAGGTCTCCGGCCTCGGGATTCATTTAGGGGAGATCGTCGGCGACGTGCGACGACACACGGTGGTAGCGAAGGGGAAGAACAGGGGAGGTCCAAGTATCGGCTAGCGCATGGTGTCGGGGCAACGCTTTTGCTTGTCCCGGGGTACAACCCAGGGGCAGCTAGAGGGAGTAGGTATTGAGAATTGAGGAAAACTCACCGGCATTGAGAACAACTGCGGCGGTGGCTTGAAAGAGAAGATAGAGGGTGCCAGCATGGAGGGAGGCCGTACGGGGTGTTCGGCTCTGGAATCAGCGAGGAAGGAGGTGCGCGGCGGCAAGAATGTAGGAGTTGTCTGTGTGGGCTTCGGCCGGTGTTGAGCGGGCAGCCAGGCGATGTAGTGGTTGCGCGGCCGACGTTGATGCAGGGGTTGGGTTTGTGCCTTCCTGAGAGAGCGGAGCCAGGGGGGATAGTGCTCTCGAGGGGGGTGTTTTATAAGCGAGGAGAAGCTCTAGGTCGGTTCGGGTCGTGGCAATCATGAAGGGAAGAGAGGATGCCGAGTCGATTGACGGCGAAGATGGGATGGTGGTGGTGTTGATGCCGAAAACCCGCCGGGGGCCGTCCGGCGTCGGGTTGACACGCGAAGGCCTGGGAGATTTGCTTCACTCCAGTGCAGGTCCTAAAGTTTGAGGTTCGTAGGCGTGCCAGTCAATTTGACCCTGTAATTGACAAGGAGGAAAATGTTTAGATCAATGAGCCAATCGGCTGGAAGCCGATCTAGACTCGTTTCATCAGCCGATGGCCGATGCACACTGTAGCACTTATACATCGGTTTAAGGCCGATGACGGCAAGAGCAATAACGTAATAATAAACAAATATCATGCTAGCCGATCATCGAAGGGATATTCAAAAACCGGCTATAAGCTAGATAAAATAAGCAAGTATAATGCATAAATAAATCAAATAGATCCTAGCTGATCACGGTCTAGTGTTACTGGTGTTGTTATGAAGGTGTGCCTGCACCCGGGCCCTTGCTTATATCGGCTCCCGAGATCTTCGTCCGCTGTCCGGGCCCATACACTGGTCCTTACCCGGGCTCATGCCCGGGCCCTTACTTGGGGTCGTGCCCGGGAACCTGCTTGTCCTTGTACTTGGATCGGCAGAATAAACCCATCGGCTAGCCCTTAGCCGATTATAACAATAATACAAGCAAGAACATATAATAAAATATGCAATAACGTAAATGATACATAATTGATAAGCTAGCCGACTACTGAATGGAGCGAGCATAGGATAGAACAATGAATAAATGTAATCGGCTCTAACAGATAACTTATCGGCTAAGCACTCCGATAACACCATCGCATAACACCATCGGCTCATCAAGAGTAAAGCTATTATCGTCAGTCTAGTAGATCGGACCCAACCGTTGCAGCACAGACCGACAATGATAACAATGCCTCAATGGGCCGATAGATGTAATGCGATCGTGATGAAGATAACTTATCGGCTATGCACTCCGATAAGACGCCTGCACACAACGCATCGGCCCAGCAGGACCGACTTATCACTAGTGGTTCAGTAGGTCGGACCCAACCGATGCAGCACGAACCGATGATAAATCGCTCCCAGTAAGCCGATACGATCTATGCACGCGTGATGTGATATACTTAATCAATCTATGAGGTCAAACTGAACTGATGCAGCCATAGATAAAGTAAATATATCGTGGTAAGCCGACTACCATAAACCGACTAGAATATCGGACCTAACCGAGGAAGTCCTAGCCGATTGGTAGCCGGGATGACGAGACTTACCCTCTCGCAGGAGTTCGGACCTAACCGATGCAGCCCGGCTCGAGAAGCAGGATCCCGTCGAAAGGGTGGCGATGCGCCGAATTTTGTATTGATCTGTAGTTGATGATTTACAAGGTCCCCGGGCATACGTATATATACCCCGAGTTACATGAGTACTTATAGGACACGGTATATGATTTCTATCTATAATAGAAAACGCTAACTAGTCCTGACCGGACACGAGGCCAGGTTCCCTAAAAAAGATAAATCTTTTCCTAATATAGTAATTAACTGCCACGCACGGTCTTCACGGCTCTTTCTCGGACTCGGCCTGCTCCTTGAACCAATTTCTGTTAACCGACTGCAATCGTTCCCTTGACCGAATCTGATACAAGGCCTTACTAAATTTTGGCGTTAACACATGCCCCCCAATTTCGGAGTTCTCCAATAGGACTTCAAAATTCTCACTTTGGGCCTCCAGATTTCTCCCATACCAAGGCGGCCCAAGATAGCTCACTTGCCATAAATGTTTGAAACAGTGCCAACGGCCTCGATTCCCGCTCGGTTGTCATACCTCTATAAACACGCTTCGTCTTCTCGCCTTTTTTACGCTTTCACATCACCAGAGCACCACCGCTTCATCTTCCACATCCTCACCAAGCTCTAGCGAATCCAGACGAATCATTGCAACCTTTCTCTCCGTCCGTCGATCCCTGCAACTTCTCCTATTTCCGCGGTGGCATCAGCATCTGCAGTTCCTGAGGTAATCTTTTCACCTGATTATTTTTCCCCAATCTGCAATCTATACGAACCCGATCTGCTATGTTCTTCACCTGTTCTTCGTCGTGTTCTTGTTTACTGTAGCATCTTAGAGCCCAGATCTTGATTCCGGCCGCCGATTACCCCTGCTTTTTCTATCATGGCCCTATGGGCAGCGAAGATCCCACCGATTTCATCGTCGCCGAAACCCAACGCGTCCCCTTCAAGAACTCGACTATGTTGGTCAGTGACTGGACCAACAGCTTCAGATCATGGCCGAGTAAGCTGCCCGGATGGAGAGATTGGTACCTCAGGGTATCGGCTGTAAAGAGGACCTATTGGGAAGAATCTCACATCGGCCACTGCATCAATCTCTCCCTGGCTGACATGGAAAGGAACGAGTCCCTACTTGCATCGGCCTCATACTACTGGTCTGATGCTCTTAATGCTTTCATGTTCGGGCATGGGCCGATGACCCCCACTTTGCTGGACGTGACCATGCTCACCTGCCTGGATACACAAGCTACATCAACCCCTTCAAACTCCGATTCAAGCCTGCTCACCGCTTCAACAAAAAACATCGGCGACTGTCCAGGTATATATCTCTCACAACAAAGGAACTGGACCGGTTGATGATCGGGAGCATGTCGCTTTTCTGAACTTATGGTTGGAACGTTCGTCTTTGTGGTTGCAACCCTCGGCCGACGACCAATATGCAATGCCTGCCGAGTGCTTAGCCGATAGGAAACAAATTCCTTGGGACACTATCTCCTTGGCGCCACCTACCAGCTACTTCACCAGGTGGCAACTAAGCTATCGGCTGGCCAGCCCGTCGGCCACATTGGGGGTCCTTGGTGGTTTGTTCAGCTCTGGCTCAATATCTATACCTCCAAGGCTATCCCAGAAACCTCTCTCCTCAAGCAATCCTTTCCCGGCCGATTACCCAGAAGATCAAGACCCTGTTTACCGCCGATGCATCTCTATGGGCGAAGCTGCATCGGCCCTTTCTGGCGGCAAGATAACCCCCGCTGAAGTTAGTCAGGTGGTTCAAGGGGTTTTATTACGGCTTTACCAGGATGCCACTCTTTGTTTGCGTACAATGACGCATCATCATTCGAGATGCCCTCTAACTTTGATCCACTCAAAGCTCTGAATGATGATCAGTCTAAAGCCATATTCCTATCGGCTATCAGTCCTTGTCTGCTGCCAACCGGCTTTTCTCTGGGCCGAACTCAGCCATCGTATGATTCTATCATCCATCAGTCGGCTTCGCCAATTTGGCCTTGGTCAGCTCCCGATAGGCCTATTCTTCATCGACAAACTCCAAAGCCCGAGGCACAGTCAGCAGCGCCCTGGAATATGATCGGCTGCGGTCTTTGACAGACTCCCTCCTGCTAGGCCACCACCGAGTGTTCATCTGCACTGCCAACACCAAGTTCTTTGTCCGATGGTGGTCAGAATGGAAGAAACATCTGTTCTGCTTAGCCCGCCCTGTTACTGCTCCCGTCTGGACGCCGACTATGTTGAATCCGAAGACGAGGTAACACCTGCAATCTTTAATCGCCTTCTTCAACCAACTCTCACCTCTAATTTTGCAGGCTGCCAGCGTCGAACCCCCAAGAACAAGCAACAGCGGTCGGCTGATCCAGTATCAACCTCCATCGGCCACCCCAAATTTAGGGCGTGATGCTCCATCTCCATCGGCTCTTCTCAAGGCACCTCGGCCGATGGGCCAAAAACGTAAGAAGTTAGCGCATCGTCCCTCCTCAAAGAAACAGAAGACCGATGCCGATGTTGCTGCCACGATGCCATCTTCTCCCCAGACCACATCGGCTCCTTCATCCCCCCAGGTATGCGCCAAGCCTTATTATTATTATCATCCACTTTCTTATCTTATCTTACCAAATCCTTTTTCAGCTTGAACCATCGGCTCGAGAACCTCACCATCCCTCTGACGTCCCTCCAAGCGTTGAGCCGATGACTTCTCCAACTGCTCCCTTCTCAGCACCAAGTCCTCTAGTTGCTGATGATACTGTCCCTACTCCATCGGCTGACATCGGCCCCCTCGAAGAACAGCCCATTCATCCCCCTGAAACCGATGTCGCGCAAGCCACCGATGTCCTTCCTCAGGTAACTCTTTTATGTCCATACTCTGCTCTTAACTTTTTCACTGATTCCTTTACCGATGCCAATTTTGTAGTCCTTAGCCTATCTGTTCTCCTTTGACATCGGCAAATACCTAGAAGTAGAAGAATCCACAGCCACCAGCGCAACAACTAAACCATCCTTCCCAGCCGACGTACGCGAATATCTGACGAGCATCCTCAGTCGGCTAGAAAACCCAATTGACGCGCTAGCGGAAGATTGCGGGCCAATCCGGGCAAGATTCGCAGAAATTGAACACCATCTGCCCGAAGAACTTGTCGATGCACTAACTCCCGCAGCATATCTGGAATCCCATAGATTCAAACTCATCAAGCTTAGACAGCGCATAGCCGATCGCGCTGACCAACAGAAGACCACCGAAGACATCCAAGCCGATCGGCTATTAGCCCAAGCAGAGAAGAAAAAGCTTGATAACATGGCCGCTGCCCCCCAAGAGCTCCAACCTAAGTTAGACCAACTGAAGAAAAAGGAGGCCGATTTGCTGGCAGAACTTGAAAGAGTTCGTAAGGACCTCATAGCAACAGAATCCCAGCTAATCGGCCTACCGCAAGCCATCCAAGACCAAGAAGCCAAGGTTGCAGCGATAGTGCGTCAAGTCATTCATCGGCGCAAGAACCTGAAGACCATCCCGGGCTCCGATGAAGATGACATTCGTGCTATCAATGAGATTGATCAAATCCGCCTGTACGCAATTGAGGTGATCCAAAAATTCTTGTAAATCTTAAATCTTTGTAACTGACGACCTTCTGGAACCTGCCGATCATCCTTCTGCTGTCACATAATCTGACCGGCTTTGCTACTTATCTCTTTCAGTCTTGATAATTTTCTGCTTGTCTTGATCTAGAGGCGATATCAATTGATATCGGCTGTCTTTAGGCGATGTGGAAAAACATCGGCTTTCCGAATTACTCAGAAATCGGTCATACTTAACCGATTTAGGAACCAATCCATACGCTAGGGTAGTACTTCTTGAGGTATTTTCCGTTAAGCGCTTTAGCAAATTCTATCCCATTGAGATCTTCTAACATATAAGCATTACCAGGCACACAACGATTAATCCGATAGGGCCCTTCCCAATTAGGCGACCACTTCCCGAACTTATTATCTCTGGACCCGATCGGCAAAATCAACTTCCACACAAGATCTCCCTCGGCAAACGACTTATTCACCACCTTTTTGTTGTAATGCCGAGCTGCCCTAGCCTTATTTTCCTTGATCCTTTCCAACGCTCTTAACCGATTCTGAGCCAAATCTTCAAGTTCATCTGTCATCAAATTATAATAATCATCGGCTGTCAACTGATTCTGCAAAGAAATTCTCCTAGAGCCGATGTTAGTCTCCCATGGTAAAACTGCCTCATGTCCATACACCAACTGATACGGCGGCACCCGAGTAGATCCGTGGCATGCCATCCGATAGGGCCATAGTGAATCGGCCAATGTAGTATGCCATCGCCGTGGCTGCTCATCAATCTTCCGCTTAATTAACTTGATCAAACTCTTGTTAGAAGCTTCTGCTTGTCCATTGGCCTGAGCGTAATAAGGCGACGAATTTAATAGCTTGATTCCCATACTGGCAGCAAATTGTTGAAACTCATCAGACACAAAGATGGACCCCTGATCAGTAGTTATCGTCTGAGGAATCCCAAACCGATAAATAATATGCTCCTTTACAAACTCGACCGCTTCCTTGGACGTAACTTTCTTCAAAGGAATCGCTTCCACCCACTTGGTAAAATAATCTGTCGCCGCCATATAAATTTATGTCCTTACTTGATGGAGGAAAAATCTGGCCGATCATATCAATCCCCCAACCTCTGAACGGCCACGGTTTGATGATAGGATTCATAGCCGATGCTGGTGCCCGCTGTATATTTCCAAAACTTCTGACAATCTTGACACCTTTATAATACCTAAAGCAATCTTCCAGCATTGTCGGCCAAAAATACCCTACTCTTCTCAACAACCACTTCATCTTATGAGCCGATTGATGAGTCCCACAGATGCCTTCATGTACTTCACACATAACCACTTTGGCTTCCTCCAAATCCAGGCATCTAAGCAGAACTCCCTCAGACGTCTGATAATACAACTCCTCATCAAGTAGCACATACTTAGTAGCCTTATATCGAATCTTCCTGGAAACGGACTGCGACGGGTTTCGCAAGTAATCAATTATCTCCTGTCTCCAGTCATCGGCCTTGTTCTGGACATCAATATCGGCTACCTCCATCTCAACCTGCTTATTCAGTCGATATCCTGAAGCAATCTGTGCAAGATCATTGGCTTCTAAATTCTGCTCCCTGGGAATATGATCTATTGACACCATCTTGAAATCTTTCAATAAATCCATACATTCTTCATAATATGACCTCAAAACATCATCTTTGCACTCATATTCTCCAGATAACTGCTTGATCACCAACAAAGAATCACCAATAACCTCTACGATATCGGCTCCTACTTCCTTCAAGAGTTGAAGCCCTTTCAGCACCGCCTCGTACTCTGCTTGATTATTAGTCCGATAAGGCTTAATCGTAAAAGCAAACTCAAAACTTGCCCCCCGAGGCGATACAATAACTAAACCGATACCAGATCCGTGCCTGCAAACCGATCCGTCAAAAAATAAAGTCCATGGATCGGCTCCGCATAATCTTCGTGAGACCCTCTGTGCTGTACAATAAAATCGGCCACTGCTTGTCCTTAATCGCCTTAGCCGATTCATACCTTAAGTCAAACTCTGTCAAGGCAAAAATCCACTTGCCAACTCGCCCTTTCAAGACTGGAGCCGACAACATATATTTGACCACATCGGCCTGGCAAACTACTGTACACTCAGCCGATAGGATGTAATGCCTCAACTTTGTACACGAGAAATATAACATAAGCATAACTTCTCCACTGCTGATATCTCGTCTCAGCATCCAGAAGTCTCCTACTTAGATAGAACACAACTCGCTTTTGCCTTCAAATTCTTGGATCAAAACAGAGCCGATGGAATTCTCATCGGCTGACAAGTATAACTGAACGCACCCCTTTCTGCGGCGGAATCAAAACAGGTGGGGAACTAAGATAATTCTTGATCTCGTCGAACGACTTCTGCTGCGCTGCCCCCACACAAATTCCTGATCGGCCTTCAACTTTAATAACGGTGTGAAAGACTCAATTCTCCCTGATAAATTTATATAAATCTCCTTACATAATTAACCTTGCCGATCAACGATTGCAACTCTGTCTTATTACTTGGTGGCTTGTAGTCTTAATGCTCTGATACTTTGTTGACTAACTTCAATCCCTCGCTCATGAACCATAAAACCCAAAAACTGCCCAGTCGATACACCAAAAGCGCACTTATTGGGATTCATTCTTAGTCCGTATTTCTTGGCCCTCTCCAGCACTCTTCGTAAATCGGCTATATGGCTTTCTCCACTTTTAGACTTAACCACCACATCATCAATGTAAATTTCCACCAACAAAACCGATGAGATCATGAAATATATAATTCATCGCTCTTTGATAAGTCCACCGACACTCTTTAATCCAAAAGTCATACTACCACTCATATAAACGATAGCTCCAGGACATCGGAACGCAGTCTTGTGTATATCCTCTTTGGCCATGAAAATCTGATTGTATCTGCATTGCCATCCATGAAGCTGATAATCTTTGTGTCCTGAGGCTGCATCCACCAGCAGGTCCGCTATCGCATTGGGTATTCATCCTTAGGTAGCTTATTTAGATCCCAGAAATCAATACATATCCTCAATTTCCCATTTTTCTTCTCCACCGGGACGATATTAGAAACCCACTCAGCGTATCGGCATGGTCTTATGAATTTGGCATCATATAACCTTGTGATCTCTGCCTTGATCGGCTCATATAATTCTGCTTTGAACCTCCTTGGAGCCTGTTTAAATGGCCGATACCCTGGTTTAATAGGCAGCCGATGATCAACAATCGATCGGCTCAATCCTGGCATCTCATGGTACTCCCAGGCAAAACAATCCCGATATTCCTTCAGCAGCGCTATCAATTCCTCTCGTAGCTCAGGATGTAATTTTTTGCTTATGTACGTCGGCCTTGGCCTATCTCCTGGTCCAATATCGATCTCTTCCAAATCATCAGCCGACGTGAATCCTTGCCCCAGTTTTCCCTCCAAGTCTTCAATAGATCCCATCAGAGTAACAATTCGGAGCCGACTTGCTGGATCGGCTGTATCCCCTGGCTAGTAACCTTGAGGTAATCTCCTTCCCAAACTCTTCCGGATAGGCAGTCAACACCATCGGCTTCCCAGACTGGTAGATCGGTCATGGCAATATTGGTCGACCGATCTGCTAGCACCACCTCGACTTGATCTCCCTGCCACTGTATTAGACATTGATGCATTGTCGAAGGCACGCAACAGTTCGCGTGAATCCAGTCCCTGCCGAGAAGCAAACTATATGACCCCTTTCCGTCAATGACAAAAAACGTGGTGGGTAATGTCTATTCCCTACTGTCAGCTCCACGTTTAATACGCCTTTCGCTTCTGATGAATTCCCACCGAAGTCTTTTAACACCATATTTGTCTTGATCAAATCTTCGGCAGTCTTCCCCAATTTTCGAATGTGGCTTGAGGCATAAGATTAACCGCTGCTCCTCCATCAACCAACATCTTTGTCATCGCCTTCCGTTTACGTACCCCCTGATGTATAATGGCTTCAGGTGCCGATGCTCTGACTCCTCGGGTTTATCAAATGTAGCTTGATCAGGTCGCAGTGTCAGCTGAGCGAAAACCCTCCTCTCCACCCTCCTCATCTGACGAGAACGCCTTGTATTCTCTGGGCAGAAAGAAAACAATGTTCACTGGAGCCGATTTCGCCTTCATCGTCCTCCTCTTTACTTGCCAGACTTGTTTGGTCCTCTTGAGTCGATGATCGGCTTCCTCTTGATCTTGGCGCTGCTCTTCTTTTTGCTCTCGGTGTCGTAATCGTTGTGCCCTTCTCTTCTGATTCTTCGTGAATATGCCACTAGGACACCACTAAGGATTCTGAACCTGTTTCTCATGTGCTTCTTCTTCATCCTCTTCAAAAAGCTCTTCACGGATCGGCCCTAGTCGGCTATGAACTGACGCTCTTTTCCCAAACGGCCGATCTTGCGAAAACCTCTGCTGCCGATCATGGCGATCCATTGCATGGCTACACTCGGGGCAATTCTCAGCCGATGGCAGCCTCATTCGTTGATCCCAGTAGAAACGAAAAAACGGGCAGTCCCAATGCGGATTATATCGTTCTGGTTCACCCTTCTGTTCTTCATATCTTGAGTATTTTTCTATCATATCCGATGAAGTAATCTTTGACTTGTACCTTTGATGTCCTGCTCCATCGGCTTGATCCTTTAATGATGACTCTGCATAGACCATGTTTACAGGGAACGGGTGCCCATCTATCTTCATTGGCTTTTTGTCTTCAAACTT
Source organism: Oryza meyeriana var. granulata (assembly GCA_003991445.1). Taxonomy (NCBI): domain Eukaryota; kingdom Viridiplantae; phylum Streptophyta; class Magnoliopsida; order Poales; family Poaceae; genus Oryza; species Oryza meyeriana. Next base: position 41,029 of record RYFJ01004021.1, read on the forward strand.
GATTCGTCCTTGCTCAACAGCAAACTGAATTTGTTGCCGAAAAACCTTGCACTCGTTAGTATGGTGTGATGTCGCATTGTGCCACTTGCAATATTTCTTCTTCTTTAGTTCTTCGGCTGATGGAATCACGTGGTTTGGCGGCAATTGTATTTGCTTTTCCTGTAACAACAAGTCAAAAATCTTATCGGCTTTGCTTACATCGAAATCATACCGTTCCTCTTTGCCGATATCTTTGACCCACGGGCACGATACTGACTTCTTGTTCCTGGCCACTCCGCCAATCCAACCTCAGCATCGGATCCTCATTATCTGAGCCTGATGAATAGACCTGAATCTGAGCAACCTCCTCTGGTACTTGTCCTTTTTCGCCTCTTGAAATCGGCTTTCATGAGCCGACACCTTCTGTACTAGGTGCGACAAGGATTCGAACTCTTGAGATGAAAACCTCTCTTTGATTGGTGCCAAGAGTCCCTGAAAAGCCAGATCGGCCAGATGTCCATCGCTCAGGTTCAAACTATAACACCGGTTTCTGATATCCCGAAATCGCTGGATGTACTCCGGTACTGTTTCATCTAGTCGTTGCTTAACCGATGTCAAATCTGACAGTCTCAGCTCATGAATTCCAGCGAAGAAATATTTGTGAAACTGTTTCTCCAGATCGGCCCACCCGAACAGAATTCGGCGGTAATGAGGAGGAACCATGTAAAAGCCGATCCAGATAGTGATAGGGGGAAAAAACTAACCCCTCAGAGCCTCTTCAGCCGATGCCTCCCCGCACTGCGCCAGGAATCGACTGACATGTTCTACTGTAGACGTGTTGTCCTGCCCTGAAAACTTAGAGAAATCCGGGACCCTGTATCGGTGTGGTAACGGAACCCTGTCAAACCACTCAGGATATGGTGCCGATACATGAACGCTTGTTCTTGGCTTGATCCCGAACTGCTCCCTTACTATCTCTCAACCCGTGCCGACAAAATCTTCTTCTCTTGCATTCTCCTGTTGATACTGCTGATACTGTATCGGCGGGGTTGGTTGCCGATTTTGTCTGTGATACTCCTCTGGTAGGTACCTGGACCGGCTCCTCCTCCCGATAGTTCTGCTGGTATCCCCATAATAATAGATCGGTGATATCCAGGAGGATATCTCTGTTGCCCCCCAGCCTGGTTCTGTGCGAACAAGTGTTGTCTGGTATATCCTTGCTAATGTTGTAATTAACTTGGCCTGGCTCTATCTTCGGTGGGAGAAAAACAGGGCCCGAGTCGGTTCTTGGGCAATCGACCCATCAACAGTCTTCTTGATAATATTATGCAATGTATTTACTAAGACCCCGACTGATTGATGAGCGCGTGGTGTACAGCCTCATTGACCATCTCCTGTAAAGGCTTGATTGGTGGACTCTCGGTTGTTGTGCGGCTCGATTCTCCTACCGTACTGGTTTTGGAAACTGAGATTTCTGAATCGGCCCTTGCCTTGTCATTCTGAAGGATTCTAGGCACAGCTTCTGGAAATTTGTCATGGTCTGTTCAATTTGCTGTCTTTGTTCTTCATTAGATCTTCCATGGTGACCGGAATTACGTTGTCGTCTTGACTTCTTTTCGGCCATGTTGAAATCTTGATTGAAACTGTGTTTGTTGGAATTTGGGTTAAAACTTCGTGTCCCACCGGGCGTGCCAAAGCGTGGTTGACGCCGAAAACCCGCCGGGGGCCGTCGGCGTCGTGGTTGACACGCGAAGGCCTGGGAGATTTGCTTCACTCCAGTGCAGGTCCTAAAGTTTGAAGTTCGTAGGCGTGCCAGTCAATTTGACCTGTAATTGACAAGGAGGAAATGTTTAGATCAATGAGCAATCGGCTGGAAGCCAATCTAGACTCGTTTCATCAGCCGATGGCCGATGCAACACTATAGCACTTATAATCGGCTTAAGGCCGATGACGCAAGAGCAATAACGTAATAATAAACAAATATCATGCTAGCCGATCATCGAAGGGATATTCAAAAACCGGCTATAAGCTAGATAAAATAAGCAAGTATAATGCATAAATAAATCAAATAGATCCTAGCTGATCACGTCTAGTGTTACTGGTGTTGTTATGAAGGTGTGCCTGCACCGGGCCCTTGCTTATATCGGCTCCCGAGATCTTCGTCCGCTGTCCGGGCCCATACACTGGTCCTTACCGGGCTCATGCCCGGGCCTTACCTGGGTCGTGCCCAGGAACTTGCTTGTACTTGTACTTGGATCGGCAGAATAAACCGATCGGCTAGCCCTTAGCCGATTGTAACAATAATACAGGCAAGAACATATAATAAAATATGCAATAACGTAAATGATACATAATTGATAAGCTAGCCGACTACTGAATGGAGCGAGCATAGGATAAAACAATGAATAAATGTAATCGGCTCTAACAGATAACTTATCGGCTAAGCACCCCGATAACACCATCGCACAACACCATCGGCTCATCAAGAGTAAAGCTATTATCGTCAGTCTAGTAGATCGGACCCAACCGTTGCAGCACAGACCGACAATGATAACAAATTGCCTCAATGGGCCGATAGATGTAATGCGATCGTGATGAAGATAACTTATCGGCTATGCACTCCGATAGACGTCTGCACACAACGCATCGGCCAGCAGGACCGACTTATCACTAGCGTTTAGTAGGTCGGACCCAACCGATGCAGCACGAACCGATGATAAATCGCTCCCAGTAAGCCAATACGATCTATGCACGCGTGATGTGATATACCTAATCAATCTATGAGGTCAAACTGAACTGATGCAGCCATAGATAAAGTAAATATATCGTGGTAAGCCGACTACCATAAACCGAGTAGAATATCGGACCTAACCGAGGAAGTCCTAGCCGATTGGTAGCCGGGGTGACGAGACTTACCCTCTCGCAGGAGTTCGGACCTAACGATGCACCCGGCTTTCGAGAAGCAGGATCCCGTCGAAAGGGTGGGATGCGCGAATTTTGTATTGATCTGTAGTTGATGATTTACAAGTCCCCGGCATACGTATATATACCCGAGTACATGAGTCCTTATAGGACACGGTATATGATTTCCTATCTATAATAGAAAACGCTAACTAGTCCTGACCGGACACGAGGCCAGGTTCCCTAAAAAAGATAAATCTTTTCCTAATATAGTAATTAACTGCCACGCACGGTCTTCACGGCTCTTTCTCAGACTCGACCTGCTCCTTGAACCAATTTCTGTTAACCGACTGCAATCGTTCCCTTGACCGAATCTGATACAAGGCCTTACCAAATTTTGGCGTTAACAGGTGGATCGAGAGGCGGAGCTTGATCCATTTTGAACACGAAGCGCAGGCTCGCTAGAGAGGCTCAGTCAAAGTGGGGTGGTGATGACGCGAGCGGCGCGGCTTTTGCCCGTGGGACCACGGAGTGTGAGAGGCGACGAAGGGGGAAAAGGGACAGAGCAAGGAGTGGCGAGGACGTCCTACTGCTGTCGCGACGTGGCGGCGAGAGGGGGGCGCGATGGGGCGCCGGCGGGGCCGGGTGGGGTCGCGGCGGGAGGCCTCGGAGGACTTTGACCGAACGGGCTGTGCACGCTGACAGGGTGAAGAACAAGGTTGACGACGAGCACGCGGACGGGCACGGGCCTGCGGGTGCAGATTAAGCGGGAGGCTGACTAGTGGGCCCAAAGAAGCAGGCGTGCGCGACGAGTGCTCATGCGAATTGGTTCGGACGAGCGGGGCCCGCGTAGGATCGGACGACTGGTGTGGTGCCTGCGGCCACGGGGCAGCAATCCAGCAGCCGAGCGCACCTCACACGGGGGCTATGGCCTTGCGGGTGTAGCAGCGGGCCGGGAGTTGGGCTGAGGCAGAGGAAGGCGGGCCAGGAATAGGGGATTTGGTCCAAATGCACAGTGTCCCCTTTTATTTTCCTAGGGAATTAGCTAAAAAGAGATTGGTTTAAACCGAGATTTTGTGTTAGGATTCGAATTCAATTTTTATTTGAATTCTAGAAGGACCAAGAAATCAAGGGAGGGGTCCCAAGGGAAAATTTGGTATTCTTGGAATTGAATTCCGTATTGAAATTTCAATGAGTTACTTGCGAGGGGGATTCAAAGAGAGCAGATAGAGTTCGAATTTGGAATTTGAATCCAATTTGGATTGTGGTAACTTGTAGATAGCCAAAGGGGTTTTGAATTCAAGTTGCAATTTTGAACTCAGGAGAAAATCAAGGAACCCAGGGGAGGACCCAAGTGGTGGAACTGGGTATTTTTTTTGAAGTTGAATGGATTTGTGGCTTCCAAGTAATATTTGCAAGGACATTCAAGGGGGTGGGGGGGGGGGGGGTTAAAAGGATTAAATTTGAGATAATGGAATCGTGTTCAAGCTCTAATTGTAGGTATTGGACTCCGAGGAGAAACCAAGGGATTTCAGAGGGACAAAAGTGTACATATATATATATATATATATATATATATATATATATATATATATATATATATGTATGTATGTATGTATGTATGTATATACATCGGGGAGAAACAATGGTCGAGCAGGGGTTGGATTCCCAATTGTACATTTAAGCTTAGGGTCATCTTTGGGGTTTAAGGGAGAAAATCCAAGGGAATGCTGATACCGGGACTTCAAGAATTAGTTGGAGAGGATTTCAAAGAGAGGGAGGTTGACAGGGTATTTATTCGGCGATTGAATCAAATGGAATATTTGACCTCGGCATATTTCGAGGGTTTTTAGGGAAACTTCCCAGAGAGTCGAGAGAGGAAAGTTTTAGGGTTTTGATTCGGATCCTTGAAACGGACACTAGGGTTTTGGATTGAAACATCGGATCAGATAGCGAAGTTGAGATTTTTTGAGAAAGGATCAGAGGGGTTTTCACCGTCAGGGTTTTAGGAGTGAAGTTTGAATACTGCAATTCGAACTTAGAGTTATTTTGGAACGGAGGTTTTGAGATCACGGGCAAGGAGACAAACTGAGATCTAGGCATGACTTACGACTCAGCACACAAAGAAGCGAAATTTTTACGGTTAGATTTTAGCAAAATATAGTTTAACGTCTCGCTAAAAGCAGAACGTACACTCATCATGCGGATCTAACTTATATTACATCTTAAATAAAATAGTTAGTCCATAGTAAATGCTTGTCATTAATTACTAAATCCTAGATGCTTCACGCCTACGTGGCGCTTACACAGTCAGAAAAAAATACAAATACCAGTAGGCCCACGTGTAAGTGCCCAGTCATCTTCTTCCTCCTCTCTCCCTCCCCTCTCTTCTATCTTCCTCCAGATCAAGACGGTCGGCGCGCTCAGTCGCCAGGTCGCGGTACGCGCGCCCCCGCTCCGACGCCGCTGCCTGCCTCCCTCACGTCGCCGCCGTCATCTCTTCCACCTCCATCTTCCCCGCACCACCGCTCCCGGCATCATATAAACTGTTGTTGGCGAAGGAGGTCACATGAGCATTAAGAAAACCTTTACTTGGCCGGAGGAGGTTGAGGGAGGTGGCGCAACGGTCACCAGAGTTGGAGAGGAAAAACAGAAAGCGAGAGCAGAGAGACGGTGTTGGTTTGGAGGGGCAAGAGAGCAGCACCACGGTGCCAGCGCTCGGCGGCGGCCATGGCTTGTACGGCCACCATCACTTCCACACATCGCCGCCTGCTTCAGGGATGGACCTTTACAATCAATCGATTCATGCATGGCAAGATAGATGCATTGATGTATTTCTTGTTGTCTGCTGCCAGTTAGCTTGCTTCCTCCTTATTTCGCTAGTGTCCGACGCACAGATGGCGGCGCGATGACATGGCGCACGGCGGCGGTGGCCGAGCAAGTGCATGGATGATGGCTCGATCTGACCGTCTATAGGAGAGAGGACGAGCTCGAGCGGTGACGGGGCGGGCGAAGAGGAAGGAAGCGGCGAGGGGGTGGGAGCTCGGGGGTAGGGAGAGAAAAATGAGACTTTATAGGGTGCTTGGAAAGCATTACATGCGTTGATTGCTCCTAACCTGACGATCAATAATAAAAAGGTAGCTACGAAGGTACTTAAAAATGTAGGCCAGGTATTAACTTAAAAAATAGGTAGAGGGTTATGTAGGTAATTCTGTGCCTATATCAAATTAGAAGATAACTGCTGCTTCGAACAAACTATGCAGACAAACCCGGTAACTAGGCTTGAAATTAGGTAACCGGATAACTAGTACGATTGACTTAATTGGCAAAAACTGAATTTTGTAATCGTGCATGTGACTTTCCAAATTAAATCATAGTCAATTAGTCATATAACTAAGGTTGATAAAAAAGAGAACCAAGTAATAATGACTTTTCCAAAGAAAAGAATCCACATGTCTACTCCCTCCATAAAAAAAACTCAACCCTCATCATCCCAAGACAAGGTTAGTGGTGGTAAGAAAAAAATAGTACAGTGCCTCTTATTAATGTGAATGTAGTATTGGTGGGTGAATATGTAAGAGTTATTAAAGGAATAAACATAAAATTTCTTGATTTATAGACCGGAGATGTGAGAAGCTATGAATTAATTTTTTGGGATAAAATTTAAACTCTGGAAGTTGATTTATTTTGGAACGAAGGAAATACGCATCTTGTATTTATGGATTACAGGAAGAGAACTTACGAATGGTCCAATCTCAAGTAAGAGCTGGGGAGGGGGGGGGGGGGGGGGAAGAGAAAATATTACTCTTGATTTAATTATAGGAAATTGTATGCAAGTTGTATCATGAGTGAAACATATATAGCAATGACAAGCGGTCGATTGCCATGGATGCCATAGAGGAATCAAACGGGTGAGCGGCGAAACGGTAAGGATCTAAAATATGATTATTACTAAACTGTCTGTGTTTACGTTATTCTCTGCTTCTAAGTTATCCTTTTAGAAATTAATGTTAGATTTTTAATACAATAGAAGATACCTCGGTACCTCCCAAGCACCATAAAAGCCCTCAAATACTGAGGGAGGATTGTTACTGGCATATGGGTCTCCCTGGTTTTTAAATTTTTCTTCTGACTGTAATGATAAGTAAGCGTTATACATGTAGCTGCCACATTAAAGAAAGATCAAATCAATATGCCATGTAAGGGTTAGGTAAGAAAAATCATCTTTAAAACTGCTTAGGGAGGTAAATTAAATCGGTTTAGGCTAAGTTTGAAGGTGAGAAAAGAGAAAGAAAAAGAATATCACATAAAACGAAGTGAGTCATTAGTGCATAATTAATTAAGTATTAGCTATTATAAACTTAAAAAATAGATTAATATGATTTTTTAAAAAGTAATTTCTATATAAATTTTTTTAAAAAAACATACATTTTAATAGTTCAGGAAATATACTTACGAAAAATAAAAAGGGCTTTCAACTAAATCTCTACATTCAAACGCTCCCCTAGTAGTTGAGAAAGGCTTTATATTTAGTTTTATATTTGGTTTTATGGTTAAAGGAGCGAAATTAAACTCGGGTTACAGTTTAGAAACGCGATGTGGACCTTTTCCGCTGGGAGAAGGGAGGATTGGTGAGCAATGAGCTTACTCCACGAGCTAACCCCACCGATTCCAAACAAAGCTCACAAGTCGAGGTCTTGGTCGGCAAATTTTATTTGGACCCAAAGCCCGCCTTTGACCACCTGCACAGCCAGAGCAGAGCCATGGCATCGCCGGAGCCGTGCAAGCCGCACGTCCTGCTCATCCCCTACCCGACGCAGGGCCACGTCAATCCGTTCCTCAAGCTGGCCACGGCGCTGCACGCGCGCTCCTTCCACGTCACCTTCGTCCACACCGAGTACAACCACGTCCGCCTCCTCCGCTCGCGGGGGCCCAGCGCCGTCGCCGGCGCCGACGGCCTCCGCTTCGAGAGCATCCCCGACGGCCTCGCTCCGCCATCGTCAGTGCTGGATCAGCTCGACGCGACGCAGGACATCTAGGCCCTCTGCGAGGCCACGCGGCGGACGGGGCCGGGCCACGTCAGGGAGCTGGTCGAGAGGCTCGGCCGCGCCGACGACGCTGCGTCGTCGCCGACGGCGCCATGGGGTTCGCGGTGCACGTCGCCAAGGAGATGGGCATCCCGGCCTACCTCTTCTTCACGCCCAGCGCCTGCGGCCTCTTGGCCTACCTCAACTTCGACCAGCTCGTCAAGCGCGGCTACGTGCCATTCAAAGGTAACTAAACACGATCATTATTTACCTTTCCAGAAATTAGTACAGTTCTAAGCTCTCTCCGTTAACGCTATAGTACTACGGCTGCGTTCCACTCGGTTGAATGAGCAGAGCTCAGGTAGAAGGAGACAAACCATTAACGTATAATTATAAAATTGAAAAATAAATGTATTTGATTTTTTAAAACAACTTATATATAATAAAGTTTTCGTACGAAAAATACCGTTTAGCAGTTTAAAAATCGTGCTAACAAAAACCAAAAGAGTAGCTCAGCTAACCCTTAGAAAGAAACACATCTACTAATTAATTTGCACTTATTTGGGATCATACTTACATATGAGATGATAGATAACCAGAAAAAAATGATCAGTACGTTACAACTTACCACTCTCTTGAATTACAGAAAGAAGAAACTGTAGTACTTTTGTGTCTTATAAGACAAATCACAATCAAGTTGGTCATCAACATTTGATATATCAATAACTTCTACTTCTTCTATTTCAAAATATAAAGATTTTCAGATTGTTTAGTAGAGATTAAGATTAAGAAAAAAAGATTTTGATATCTCTTAATAAATATGGAATGAATGAAAGTGGAAAGATAGGTGGAAATAGGAAATGAATAAATTTGAATGGAAGGTGATTGATAGAATAAGTAGTATTATAAATAGTGCTAAAAATCTTTATATTATGAAATAAAATTTAAATAGTAAAAATCTTTATATTTTGAAACGTACAAGTATATTCAAACTTGTTTGGGATAAACCTTAGTCAACGAGACGAGTGACCCAAGACCATCTAGTGACCAATTAAAATTTTCATGGTTTTGTTTTTAGAGAACCAAGGGTCCATCGCATTGAACATAGCTTTACTTTATAAAAGCCAAAACCTATTGACCAGATCAGGGGCCGGATTGAGTTTTTTCCCCGAATTTCGGCACATGTTGATAAACACAGCCCTACAGATGGTGTGAAAAACACTCCACGCTGTCTAAAATATCATTAGATTCTTATTCAATGCAAGCAAGCAAGCAAGCGTATGGAACCAAAATGTGTTTCCCCATTGCCTTTGGATATTTTCTTTTTTTGCGAGGCCATTGCATCTGGATTTTAGTCAAGCTATGATGTCATTAGTGACATCATCAAGTGAAGTCTAACCAGCCATTTTCCCTTTCCTCTCTACATTACTCCTCTATATTAATCACACAAAATTCTCATAAAAAAAGATAAATTCTCACACGAACAAAACAATGAACTTTACACATGATCATATCATACAGGTGCACACTGTAATTACCAGGTTAAAAACTGTGAAATACTGAAATGTGATAACCTTGTGTACTAACTATGCTACTTGTTGCACATGCACACAGACGAGAGTTGCTTCACCAACGGGTACCTGGACACCAGCCTGGACTGGGTCGCCGGCATGATCGCCGGCGTGCGCCTCCGCGACTTCCCGACGTTCATCCGCACCACCGACGCCGACGACGTGATACTCACCATCAACATCAATCAGTCCGAGCTCGACGCGCCCGCCGCCGACGGCATCCTGCTCAACACCTTCACCGTGGGGCCCCTCGGCCCGGAGGTCTCGCCGGCGTCGTACCTCCCATCCCTCACCTCCAGCCTATGGAGGGAGGACGACCGGTGCGCGGCGTGGCTGGACGGCCACGCCGACGGCTCCGTAGTGTACGTCAACTTCGGGAGCATCACGGTGATGACGAGGGAGCAGATCGGGGAGTTCGCGCGGGGGCTGGCCGCCGCCGGCAGCCCGTTCTTGTGGGTCGTGCGGCCGGACATGCTGCGCGATGCCGGCGACGGCGAGACGGCGCTGCCGCTGCCGGAGGGGTTCGAGGAGGAGGTGGCGGCGACCGGGCGGGGGCTGACGGTGGGGTGGTGCGACCAGGAGGCGGTGCTGGGACACCGCGCGACGGGAGGGTTCCTGAGCCACTGCGGGTGGAACTCGACGCTGGAGAGCCTCGTCGCCGGCGTGCCGTTGCTGTGCTGGCCATTTTTCTCGGAACAGGTGACCAACTGCCGGTACGCGTGCGAGGAGTGGGGGGTGGGGGTGGAGATGGCGCGCGAGGCGGGGCGGCGGGAGGTGGAGGCCGCGGTGAGGGGGCTGATGGGGGGAGGGGAGAGAGCGGCGGCGTTGAGGAGGAGGGCGGCGGAGTGGAAGTTGAAGGCCGCGGCGGCGGTCGCGCCCGGTGGGTCGTCGCGGCGAAACCTCGAGTGCTTCGTCGCGGAGATCGCGGGCGTCAAGCCCTAATACAGCCGGATATTGCTATATATTTATCGACAGATTTTTTGCCAAAATTTGTCGGATTTGTAGCCGTCATATTCTGTCTGGAGATCCGTGCTTATGCTTGCACTGTTGTTCTCAACGTGACTTCAGTGTAAACAAATAATATATCACTCCTCGAAATTTTATACTGGAATCACACGAATATAACTACAAACTAATTATATTATAATTACATTATAATTATACTGTAGTATATTCATGTGATTTTAATGTAAAATTTCAACGAGTAACATATAGGTAGTCCCATACAGCTTTAGGATACGTGCAATATGTTTGTGTTGGTTTGGGTGGTGGCCTGGTGGGTGCGTGATGTCGCCAGTGTCGGTTGGTCCAGGTGTTGGTGTTGTTTGTGCGTGTGTGGCAATTGGATCGTGCCGGTTTTAGAATTTTTTTATTATTTAAATATTTTTATTTTATAATTTTAAAAATAAAATCTTTAGAATTTATTTTTAAATTTAAAATTTTTAGTCACACTAGTCTAACTGGCATGACCAAATAATATTGCCACGCTAGACGCTTATGGCGTAGCATCCTTATTTAGCTACGCCAATTAGACTGATGTGCCAATGGTTCTCTCACGCCAGCTAGCCTGGTATGACAGAAAAATACTGCCACGCTCACTATTTATGGCGTAGCAGTGTTATTTGGCCACGTCAAAAGAGTTCAGATTTAAAAATAAGTTTAGGACGGTTTAGTTTTAAAATTAAAATTAAAAGATTTAAAAAATAAAAATTTCCGGATTTACCGGTGAAAACCGTGATATTCACATTGCAAATGGAGCATTTGCCGTCTTTTGTTTCGTGGAACGCTGCATTTGGGTAATTGGTGTGGTTTGACTTGGAGCTTGTACTCATGGACGAGCTACTAATGGAATACAATAGACTACAATTAGAAACTGAATATTTAAGAAAGTGCAAACTACAGCAAAGAGGGGTGGTGGCGCAGTTGGCTAGCGCGTAGGTCTCATAGCTAACAGTTGAGTGATCCTGAGGTCGAGAGTTCGAGCCTCTCTCACCCCAATCTTTTTTTTTTCTCGCCATCACTGCCTCAGCATCGGAAAGCCCGGCCCTTTTTCTTCCTCGCCATCACTGCCTCAGCATTGGAAAGTCCGGATCCGTATCGTCGGCCGGCGGACAGCAAGCTTTGCCATTGCGTTCATCCGGACCCTTCACTAGCAAATCGATGATTCAAAAATTGAGTACAACAGGCCCTATTTACATGACTAAAATAATTGTCAGGTTAAATTTAAACTACCGAGTAACTCAACCCTGCAGTTTCGCAAGTCTTCACCTCTTCCACGGTATAACAATGACCTGAAGTGAACATGTAGATTGACGGAGGCTTGTATATGATGTTGATTACTTACCCTTGATTATGGGAAGAACCTCAATTCTTTAGATACTCAGCAAACATCTGATCGACTGGCAAGGATATTGGGCCTGGTCGGTAGCACTAGCTAGTCGTGGCATGCTTTTGGCTGCGGCTGCCGATCAACCCCCTTGTTTGCATCTCTTGTATTATGCATATCGGCACATCACTTACAACTTTTAAGGCATCAGGTATTTTTGGCCTAAGCTGCGCCATGTTTCTTACTTTTGGCCAGAAAGACTGAATGACAGCCCATCGTTTACTTGTTAATTAGTTTACAAGGCGTGGCAGAAATTTGAGTTTTCAAACTTAATTTTAAATTACTCTAGATGTTTTTTTTTCGTTTCTTTTTTTAGACTTGGCTAGAAATATAAAAGTCCTACCCTAAAATTATTTTTCATTGCCTCGTTTATTTTTCTAGGGCTTATCACAAAGTTCTCTTCTTATGAATTTTAAAAATATATGGAGAGAGGATTATGGATACATGTTCTTCGTTATTAGCACAAAAGAACACAAAAAACAGAAGATCTTTGTATTTCCCTGTTTTGCTCTTGTTATGATTGCTTATTAGATTAACAAACGCTAATTAAGTGGGGGCCTGTAGGTGCTCAATATTTGCGTATCTGATTTCCTAAGGAATGGTCACGATGAACCCAATAGCACCGCTAGTCCAAGCGCGCGCGGCCATGCCGCGTACCGACGCTTCCTACCACGCATTCGCTTCCCCAAACAGAGGCATCAGCCGACGCAGAGGAGGGGGCCATGGCCGCATCTCCTGAGTCCAGGCCACCGTTAACTCTGAGGCGCCGGGGAGAAGAGGCCATCCTCTGTTCCGTTGTTGCATGGCAGCAACCGGAGCCCGGCAAGCCAAATGCTGCTATACATGAAGAGAGATGGCACTGGCCCACTTGCCAAGTGCCTAAGTTCTTTTTTCTTGCATTAAGAGAGAGGGCACTAGCACGACTGACAGCCGTATCTTTCCAAAACTCGGTTTTCTTCACACGCTTGTGGTTACACCGTGGCAGAAGATACATCAGATATCCATGGATGGATGGTGCAAGCCCTTACCGGTTTGTGTACCACAGAAGATGCCCTGTGAAGAGACCTATCTGGCGTCGACGGAAGCTATACCTGCGAGACGGATCAGGGAACATGAGATATTACCCAGAAATCGTATCATGATGCAATATACGCTTAGTAAGCTTACTAGACAATGCTTACTAAGATTCATTGTCTATTTCTGTGTGAACATATGCATTTTGTGAAAGCGTAAGTTCGGGGTGCACATATGTAATCAGTTTCAAGATTGCTATGGGATCTGCTCAACACAAAGGTATTGTAGTACTAAACTAGTCGAAAACCATTTCTGAAATCGTGCACATTCGTGTCTTGCAAAAAAGTTAAAGAACGTTGTCTTACAGATGCCCAATTAAAGTTTGCATACCTTCTCATCGTTCAAAGCTTCTATGACTGGCTCTTGGAAAAACTCAATGATGCTCCTGCACACATCCTTGGGCTTCTCAAGGTTGACCGCATGCCCAGCATTTCTTATCACTACTAATCGAGAATTCTCCCCTAGATGCCTGTTAATATCATAACTCTTCCACATTATGCTATTGTGTAAAGATTTGTAGTTTTAAGGCTTGTCAATGGTGGCGATAGCAAACCTCTTCAGTCTATGAGCCAACTCCATGGGGAACACCCTATCCTTCTCCCCCCAAACTATCAGGGTCGGCTGCATCAAGTGGGGAAAATATTCATCTTCAAATGTTTCAGACGTAAGAGTAATAGAGTTTGTCAATCATGTACTAATTGGTACCTGGCTAATTTTTGGAAGAGTTGAAAGCTGCCTTTCATTAATCAAAGCATATAATAACTCAGTTTTTTCCTGGATATAATCTGAGCCCATTACCTGATACATACAAAAGCAACATCTGTAACTCAGGAGAAGTACCCCCGCTTACCAGAAATAACCCCTGCACACTATTTATTGGGGTTTCTGTGCTAATATAATATGGAGAGAGCACCCAAATCACTGACTGTTTTCACAAATGTTCTCAAACTATATATCATTTAATGAAAGGAACTGAACAAGAGTTCTTCAAGATATGCTGACTTTCAAAATACTTAATTTATATGCAAAGGACTGCTTATGTCTTCAGCCGTATCCATCATATGTAAAGCATTGCAAAGACCAGAATTTAAATATTTCAATCTTTATTAAAGTTGAGCTAAGTCTTGTTACAGATCAAGCAAACAGTCAAGCTTGGATTGCTTTGAGTCTTTAACAGGTTACATGCTGTGATTTTCCAAGATGAAAAACCTTAATGTCCTGGAGCAATTTCCAGTACACATTTATGCCCAAAATGTACCAAGAAATGGATTCAATCAACAAATTCTGTGAGTGGGTGAGAACCATTGTCTCAAAATATTATCAAGCTCATCTTCGTAATAGTTCAATTTTATTCTACAAATTTTCACTTTCCTACTTCCTTTTTGACCAAGGAGGCTGATATTCACAAAACTGTATACATGAATGTTAACCACAGTTTTAGTAAGTGCCTGCTAAGATCAAAGCATATTTTTAAGGTCAATGTATAACCCGTAAAGTGTAAACTAACACATTTCATATGTGTGCAGTTCATCACATGGATGAACATCCACATAGATATAGTTGTTAACTTAAACAATTTAACCAACCAGACATTTAGTCCTCACCAACACCACTAACACACGAAAAATTTGTTCCTGTTCTTGTCATGCTAGCATGAGCTAGCATTCGTGAGTACCGCATAGATGAATACCGAGGTTAACTGGCCAAATGATATATTTTATGATGTTAAACAATGTTCTCACCCAAGTAAATTCCACTCTTTTGAGATGCATTTGCCATTACTACTGAGAAGGCAATGATTGCATGGTCAAATGAACTCCAACTGCTAGCAAAATTAAGTATGCAATTTATTGAAGCCCAAAACAGGTTAGCGTTTCAGTGGTCCAGGTGCAAGTTTGTTTGTTGAGGGCAAAGCAGTAACAGAGCCTACAAAGAAAATTAGTAAGTATCTTAACTACACAGCAGATACTTGTACGCAGTGGAGCAAAGAACTGGTGGGGCGAGTGCATTGTTAGTTTAAAAATTTTGAGTTGCCACTAACCTTCTTTGGGCCCTATACATGCAAGTGTTTAGCTAGTCATGCCCACTGGCCTCCACATTTGCAAACTACATACGCAAGCAAATGCATGAGACAAAGCCAAAATGACAATCTGTATCTGTTTCTAATAAGTTACTGACAAGTGTAAATATTTTGAGGCTCTGTCGGCTCAATCAAATCCAAGCATGTACTATTAAACTAGCCACATAGGGTATATTCAGTGAGTTGCTGTCCAATACTCCATTGTAAGGATTGTAATAATAATAATATATATTCAGTGAGGTGTCCTCACCACCAAAGACAGACTGAATGAATCCCCTGCACACGTCGGTTCAATCCACTTTTGCCTCCAAGCATCCCTACTAATATTGTGCAAAAACAAGATGGCAAACATGCACACAAACTGAGTGCAACTTTGGGTGCTGAAATTTCAGTTTGGCAATGCTTGATTTCGAAAGGTCACGATGGCTAATCAGAGAAATTGGCCTACCACAGATAATCTGGACCTATTTATTCTGCATTCCACTTGCAGACCAGTTTTTACTTAACACAAGCTTCGAGTGTCTAAGATGAACAAGTTTGGCGATTTCAGACGTTTAAATGATGTAGGCCAAGTGCCCAACCTTCAAGGAGCCTCGTTTTCCTTCACCTTCTAGGAGTAATTTCACATGCACAGTATATACTTCTATGCAAAAAAATTGGAATAGAATCAGACACGATTCCCTACCAACAACTGTACGGAGCACAACATATTTTCTCATCTAGAGGTGCCTAAAATATTTCCCCTCTTGTGATTCTACAACTCCATGTAACGTCCGATAGGTATGTAATCCAGAATGGATTGATTTCAAGCCAATTCTTCAAAAAATTAATAACAAAGAGCAAAACGAAATGGCCTAACCTTAATGTAATCCCAGAGGAAGCAGGAAGGCATAATGCACGGTGGCCGCACGAAAGTGAGCCTGACAAGCCGTCGCACCTCCTCCGGCCGTCGCGGCACGAGCAACGCCGCTGCCTCCCCGACCCTGGCCACGGGAACAGCCCCTCCCCAGGTCCTTCTCCTCCAGGCAAAACTCCCGCGCACACCAGCACCACCCTCTCCACCGCGTCCGGGTACATCGCCGCCAACCTGTACCCGACGAAGCCTCCATAGCTCACTCCCACCAACCCGAACCTCGTGACCCCGATCGCATCCATCGCCGCCTTGATCGACCGCGCCTGGAAGGCGTCGGAGCGGTCGGCGAGACGGGTGCAGGATGCGCCGAAGAAGAGGAGGTCGGGGACGATGGGGTCGAAGCCGGCGGCGATGAGCGGGTGGAGGTAGGGCGCCCACTGCCACGTGGCGGAGGCGCCGAAGCCGTGGAGGAGGAGCAGCGGGTTCCGTGGCGGGTTGGCGGGGACCCACACGTGCACCGTGGTGTCCGCGTCGCCGCATCCGGCGGGGATGGGGATGGCGAGCGGGCGTAGCCCGGCTTTCAGGAATCGGCGGCTGAAGCACCGGTCCCGCGCCGCCGCGAAGCTGAGAATGGACCTTCCCCTGGCCGCAGCCGGCGGCGGTGGCGGAGGCATTGCTGCCAACCGCCGGCGAGGGATTCCCGGCGAGAGTACGCGGCTAAATTTGGGGTTTCGCTAAGTCTGGTGGTGGTGGGGGTGGACGCTGGTGGCAGAGCGAGAGCGCGAGAAGGGAACCGAATGGCACTTGCTAGATGCGATTAGTGCTCGTCATTGTCTCGGTTGTTAGCTGCTTGGTGCTTGCCCTTTTAACAAAGCCAATAGCAATTTGAGTGACGTAGGCGGTGTTTGAAAGTGTTTTTACAAAAACTTTTTTATATAAAAGTTTCTATTAAAAAATTAATTTAATTTAATTTTAAATTTATAATAGTTAATACTTAATTAATTATGTATTAATGATTTTCCTCCTTTTGCGTGAGCTATATTCCCTCCTAACTAAAAAACGAACTCCTAAAATTCCAAAAAAGAATTAAAGAGAAAAATAAAAGATTAAAATGCCCTTTATTACTAATGCCCTTTATTAATAGTGTAGTAGTATTGATGGATAGGTTGGTAAACAGTATCAAAGGATAAAGTTTTTCGATTTACAAATTGAGTGTAGTTAAAAGTAGAAATTAATTTATTTTAAGAACCAAAATTTAAAGTTTTATTTTAAACAAAATTTAAACTCTAACTATTAATTTATTTTATGACAGAAAGAGTATACCGGAGGCTAATAATAATCGAGGTGTCGCTTAGACAACACCTACCAAGGTTGTTAGAATCCTGATACGTATCGTAGTATCGCAACTACGATCCTACCAAGCCGAAACGATATCAATCCCATCTAATATTCTAATTTTTATAGTATCCTGATTCTACTATTTACTTCCATACGATCTTACTGGATGAAATATAGTATCCCAATTCTACGATCCCTACGAACCTACAAAATTATTTAAAATAAGGTGGATTAAAAATAATGTGAATAAGTTCACTCAAATTTACAAAATATCAATTAAATTTATCAAATCAATATTATAGGCTTTAATTTGTACAACATATTGCAAATACTATTATCCTAATCCTATTGCTACTATAAAAAAAAGATATAACCTAGTATCCTAATATTGATTACCGATGGCCACTACAGTGCAGGTACGACGTGAGTGGAGTGGGCAGTCCTCTC